>APFE030165184.1:0-22432 GCA_000404065.3 Pinus taeda | reverse complement strand
AGGGATCTTATTCAAAAGTTTATTAAATCTTGAATTAAAATATTTAACTTTCTCATTAGGTGAGGTTTAAAGATTTGACAATTCATTAATTAATGTCCACATTGTTGTTCTATCATCCCCTGATTTCTTCAGGAATTGTCTTCGAATGTATCCCAATTAGTAGTTGATCCTAATGGTAATGAAAAATACCAAGGCCTCGATGATCCTTTAAATGTATAAGGAAATAATTTACACACTACATCCTCTTTAGAAACTCCATTAAGATTTATTGCCAACATAAAATTATGTAGATGTTCTTTTGCAAGAAGTCGATCATCTGGATTATATTTAGGAAACCATTTCTTGATGTTTAGGAAAAGGGTGCAGAGGAGGAGTCATCACAATTGCTCCTGGATTGTTCCATGGTATATCTGCCATTCTAGGGTTAACAATAGGACTAGTGATTGATGACGAAGATCTAGAATTAGATGTACTTCATGAAGGGGTTGTTGAAGTATTAACAATTGTAGAAATTTCCCCAATAACACTACCAACAATAACAGTGTTGGTTGCTTGGAAAGAAGAAATAGGAGTGGATGAAGATGTCAAAGGGTGATAAGAAGATGGTAAAGAAGGATGTGAAGAATTAGGATGAATAGTAGAAGTATGAGGTGGATAGGAGGTGCCTTTCTCATTGGACGATGACTCACTATCCGAGATATGTTTCTTTTTCTTGTGAGTGGGTAAAGGGAATTCGAAAGGTTTGAATCCAAGTTTCTCACTTTGTGAGCTAGTAAGGACTCTAGTAGACTTTATTGAAGAAGTAGTACTACCTCCAGAAGGTTTTAGGTGAGTAAGGTGTTCTTCATAAATGGAAATTCCTTCAAATTTCCAAATGAGAGTTTGAAGTTCAGGGGCTTCAATAGGTTGATCTGAAAGTGGTGTGTGAATAGAGGTTTCACTGGCTGATTATGTTACAAGGCTAGGATATTTTAAAGATGGTTCAACAACTTCAGATCTAGGATCTGTAGATATGGAATGTGATCTAGAAGTTGGAGTTTATTTTGAGGGGGATAAACTATTAGAATGGCCTCTTGATTTAGAGTGAGACATTCTTTCCATTCATAGTCTGTTGGCCCTCCTTCTAGCACAAAAAATATTGATCATGTAAAATGACCTCATCAACATTGGGTAAAACCACCCGGTTAGGGTCCCAATTAGACCCTTTTATGCTTGTAATAGTGGCTCCGACTGAAATTATGGGACTATTTTCCCTTAAATAAATATTATATGGAATGGGATAATATATGGTGAATAAATGAATATATTCTAACAACTATTTATCAAACTATTGCAAAATATTATAATACTCGAGCAAGATGAAGACATATGTGCTAAAAAGATATCATAAGTAACATAACAATGTAGATCATTATGAAATCATGATAATAATTCAATCAGAGTAAATTAATTCAATTAAATAGTTAATTTAATTGATTTAATTAAAACATCACATGATAAAGTATCTCCTTGTTCACAATATAACATTATATTCCAATCCAACATATCAATAGTGATCATGAAAGATTGATTAGCACACATATATGTGAACAATAACATAAAACAATTCCTTTCAAAGCAAAAACACAGAAAAATAGAATAATAGTACCGATAAACTGTAGATTTTCTCATCTTGGATATACAAGTGGTTTATCTTATTAGGAAAAACTTAAAATACAATAGTGCAATTTCAAGTCATTTCTTTTTTAAAATTCAGAACCCCTTCTCCATCTCGGAGAAGCAGATCTGTCCAATAGTGAGGTCTCTTAATCTGTAAATATCCAACAAACTGGTGAGTTCTGGGGGATGTTTGGGCTTGATCCTCATCTGACAGGTAAAAATAACAGACTTCAATGACGGCAGCATATGATTAGAAGTATTAGTAACACATTGGAGAACCAACCATTGACTATGTGGTTTAACTAGAAACTGCCCATGATGCTCGAGGTATAGTTTAGGTAACTGCTTGATCCTCTTTTCTATTGTTGTAATCTGTTCCCGCCAAACCTTTAGCAATGATTTTCCATCTGGTAATGAATCTTCATAGCAGTTAGAGATGAGATTTGATTGTAATAATGTATCATTGACCATTTCAATAATGGAGTTGGAATGATTTCGGACTTCATTCACAGCAACCTCAGACTACTTCATCCTAATTTCCCATTCTCGGAACACTATTATCTTTTGTGCTTCATCAATTTTATGTAGATTTGCAGTTGTACCTTCTTCACTTTCCTGCCAAGCTAGAAAGTCAGAAAGTTGCTCATCCACTTCTTCAAAGTAGTTCACCATATCAAATAATTGATCAACAAGAAAACTGGTAATTTTACATTGATATTGAAGTAGCGTGAGCTTGTTGCAGAAGATTTTATGTTGATGCTTGATCAGAACATTTCATTATTTAGCATCTTTCTTGAATTCTATGAATGTAGGATTGACATACAATTCTTCTATTCTCTTCTGCATTTCCTTGATTTGATTATCTTTCATCTCTACTTCCTTGTCATATTGTACCTTCAAGGAATCAAATTTATGTTGTAGCTCTAACACTTGATTCAGCCATTGTTCATTAATTTTTTGTTTCTCAATATAAAGAGCCTACTCCAACGAGATGGTTCTCTCCTCTTTCTCCTTAAAAAAGTTCTTGAAATTCTACAACTTTATCTATATTTGTTGAAGCATAGGCACCTGTAAATTAAGTTAGCTTTCCTAATTCTTGTGTCGGTGTTGTAGATGAACGTTTCCATACAAATTCAAAATAAGAAAGATTATTGGGTACTAATATTTGAGATTTATCTAATTTTGTTTTCTTCCTTCCCCATTTTACCACAACTTTTTGCTAAGGACTATAGAAAATGTCTAAATGAGTAATTTCCTCAATATTCAAAGTTACTTCTGTAGTGGGAAAAACATGAATTATCTTGATGTCCTTTTGAACAAAAGACTTATCAAAAGTGTCCCCTAACTTTGTATTCTTCTCAGAATTCTTTGGATAATTCAGAACTTCATCTTGCTGTGAATTTGTTGTAATTTGAGAAACTATATTTTGTTCATCTATTTTTGAATTAAGAGTTTGACTAAACTCTTTCCATGCCTCATTTAACTTAGGATTTGAAATAAAATCCTTTGACTATGATGTGGAGTAAGCTATAATAACCTATGGCTAATCTTGAGGAGAAACCACCAGTTGTGAAGAACTAACAGGTTAGACATTAGAAATTGATGAATTCTCAGAGTCTAACTGTTGCAGATTAAGAGGAAGACTAGCTATCCTGGAATCTATGTACTGTACAAACTGATTTTTCTCCTCTGGGGTCAATTTTTCTTCAACTCGCCTTAGCACCGATGTATAAGTGGAAGATTTCTCAAATAGGTCATCTAATTTTTCTACTTCATGAATAAACTGTCGGATTCCCCGTGAAGCGGTAAAATTATTCACCACCGAACTAGGATCATATTTCCTATTAGGAACAATGGGTAGCTTGAGGGCTTGAATGGAAAATATCTCTTTTTCAACATGGTGATAATTAGCCAATGCAAATATGCCAAAATCAACAGGGAAAATAGGCCATTCCATTTTATTGGATTCCTTAAATACCTTAGTGATTCCATAACCCACAATTTGATATGCAACTTCTCTGGTTACTAGGTTGACTAGAATGAATAGGGGCAAAATATGAGGATGAGCAAGGCTACCATAGACTCTAATATAGGTAAAAAAATTCCTCTCCAAACCAATTTCCATCTTTTCGAACATTTTCCATGGCTTCTTGACACATCTGAGGTGGCTTAGACTAAAAGATGACTTCATAAATCAGAAGTATCACTCTATGACAAATATGGTAAAAATGCTCATAGTATTTGGACTGCTAGAAGATATCATGATAAATATGAATGGGCTTTGTATCTTGAATGGTCCATTTCCATCCCATGGCAGGAAAATCCATTGTAAAACACAGGGCATCAATGATATAGGCATACATGTAAAAAGGGGGAAGCTTATTTTCAGAAATGTTTCTGGCACACTTGATGTTTAAGGGATGCAAGGCTAAATGATCTAAGAGAATAGTGGCCCATTAAAATATAAAACCTTCAATTGCACCATCCATTAAAGGTACCTAGGTGTCTGGGAACTTTGACACATTAGGTTGTGCATGCAACCGAAGCATCATAGCTGAAACTTGGGAAAATGGACTGACGTGGGAATCGATTGAGTACTTATCGAATTCCTCTCCTTTATGTTTGTTTGGGTCTTTTCTCCATTACCTAGTTTTCTCTGACGGGTGTCCATGCTCCTTTATAAAAGCCTCGATGAAATCTTTATTATAAATACCTTGAGGATTGTGTAAATGGTACATGCTTTGCAAATCCTTGCTGGAAAAAGAACTAATTAGCTTTCCCATTAATGTTTGGATGTGTCTCTCGGAGATATCTAGATTTTCGACCACCCAATGAATAAGGCATTGGTATAGGTCTCGCTGCAATCCTTTGAAGAAAGAAATTGGCCACATATTTTGGAGTATTTTTCGAGACAGGTGTCTTGTCATCGGATTTAATTGTTATTTTAGTGACCTTTGGTCCTACCTCTTCTAAATACTGATAAATCACTTCCTAGGAGGAAATCCCAACATCTCTGGTGCATACAGTGTCTGAAAATAAGCCTGCCCCTGGATTCTTTTCATCTACCTCTTCCAAAATGGGCCAACAGGTTGTTGTTCTGGGGATTTTTTCTTAGACTTCCCTCCCTTCTTCATCTCTTCAAAATACCGAGAATTAGAGTTCACCTATAATGGAAAAGCCCACAAGTTTAACATATACACTATTTTGCAGCAACTTACTAGAGTAAAAATGGAATTTTTTACATAAAAATATTTTTTTAGAAACGAATTGAGGGAACCAATGTTAATTAAATGTGAATCAGTTATTCTTTTGACGTTAGTTAATAACACATTTAAAAAATTTAAGTGAAATGATGGGAAGCCACATGAATATTTCCACATCAGATCTCAAGGTGGAAATATCATAGGGTTATTGAAAATAAACTTACGATATCGTATTGTTCTGATATGGAAAGGTATGAAATAGAACATGCCAAAAGTAAGAGCTTCGATGAACAAGGCCTTTTTCTATGAAACATTCTCGATGAAAACTTTTTTGTAAGTTTAATTAAATTTTACTCATGATATTTGAAGTCCCAATATATACTAACCTAATATAAAAGTTACAAATATAGAGGAAAAGCACCGGGAAGAAGGACCTCAAGGAAAACGCATTTCGTAATGTTTTATAAATAAAAATTATGATATAAAAATATTTGATATTGTAAAGGTTTTGTTAGAGTCATATTGGCAGAATTGTTTCTTGTAAATCTTATGGAAATCATTTACGATAATGTAGAGTCCTGATACATAACTTTAAGTATAAAGGAAAACACTTTAGGGAGTGGGATTACCAAGGAGTTAACATTGCGTAACAATTTTAAAATGGAAACTTACGATGCAAAAAGTTTTGATAAGCAAATGCTTAATCTGTCACATCAGGAATCTCAATTTCAGGGTATGAGTATTAAAAGAAAATCGAGAATTTATTTTTCGGAGGTATACATCTCGTAACGTTTTATAAAAAAAAAAAAATTCAATAATGGAACATTGATGGAATTTGTTCCAATAAGGAAATAATTTAAGTTTCCTTTTGAAGAGCATTTAAATGCCAACTTTGAAACTAATTTCTCGTTTTCCCTATTATTTAATAAACATAAAATACTTATACAAAACCTATGAAAAATCAAAGGGTCCCCATTATTTATTAAGTAGTAAGAAAAATCGGTGGCTTGTTATTTTCTACAATAGAACAGTGCGCAGATGTTTGAAGAGTACTTACAAGATGCAAGAGCTAGGTAAGTACAGATACACTAAGCATCCACGGTTGAAAAATATTGGTTTTCAGGGCCTAAATGTAATGATTTCAGAAATTCTCTCATCCGTATACAAGATCTGTAGTGCCCATATATTCCCTTGGAACCAACACATGTAATACATGCGCCATGATCCAGATATTCTCTTGGAATTAAACATGTAATACATGCACCATGCTTCGTGCTCAGTGTTAAAAAATGATTAATCAACAATTTTACATAATTTAATTTAATTAAACATTAAATAAATTTTTGGGCCCATCTCTTGAGTAGCTGTCCAACCTACCATAAGATCTACATGCATGTTCGACAAGGTGAATTCTTCCCCTTGCATGGTTAACATTATAATAAATAAAAAATATTACAACAACTTAATTAAAAATTCTCTTGTTATAAAGTATTATTCAACCAAAGAAAACCCCTTTCACTACATGGAATTAGAACTTAGACATGGGGCTAACCAAGAGCACGGGGATTTTGGGACATCTGAGAGCTCATGTGGATCATAACATTCTTTAAGGTAATGTTGAATCTTAAACTAATTTTGTCTAGATATGTTGCTCATTCCACTGCTGGGTTGACTCACGATTCAAATTAAGACTAATTCTGTTTTAGCCGAGCAAGAAGTGTAAGAGGAATACCAAAATGTCATATATGAGGAGGTTGGAATGTTTGTTGATGAAGTATGGGCGAAATTTGGATTGATGAGGTCTAGGAAACTAATTTAATCCATTTGGTTGAAGACCCTCTTTCATCAAGTAAGAGGCTTTCTTGGACTTAGGAAACCTCATTAAGTAAGTCTCTAAGGCTCTAACCTACTTTGAAGTCGTACATCTATGGCCAACAATACTAGTTTATGTTTCATTTTGTTTGGTAAATTTTCTCGTGGGAGGTTACTTGGTTTAAGAATAAAGTTTGAAGTTGATTGTTGAACTTATGAAAGGATTACATCACACAAACTTATTGGTTATGAAAATGCACAATAATAGAGATAGGCATAGCCACAACAACAATTGGAGTGATGGTGCTCCCACAAGTAGGTTTGGCAAGAATTGAACAAACAAGACTGGCCAAAAAGGAAAGGCACAGAGTTGGGCAAGTCTTGTATGATTATCAATTTCAATCTCTTGAAACAGAAAGTTTCTCAAGCATGCCTTGTCCATATGATTTTCTTTCAGTACATAGAAAAGAGCATATGGATAAAGTAATAACTAGATCACATATAAGAATAGAAGAAGGTCAATAATAATAAGGACGTCAAAAAAAGGAGCTAAAATGGATGTTACAAGTGCAAATACTGAATTACTTTACATGGTTGAGAATCCTGTTGTATCTCTGATGGACAAATTTTTACTTGGTTCATTGGATTAGTATCCAGCGATAGTTGGGCATAGCCACCATACACAACAGAACCTTGATGGCACAAAAGTTCCAGCAGAAGCGACCTTGATCCTATGCAGAAAACATAAGGGCACATCAGATCAGACTGAGCACATCACAAATGTTCTTGAAAACAATGTAGAGTTATGTAGCCAAGAGTGAGTGAGAACACATGTATGCTAAAATTCTAATTACGTTAGTTCCACTTTGGTTAGAGTTCCTATTTTCAAGTTTTTTTTGCATCCGTTTAATATCATTAGTGTAGGGTGCAGATCTCTATGACAACTAGGGTGCTTACAAGATTGATTGGCAAGTTTGAAGCTTGAGATATAGAACTATAAATTTTCTTATTTTGGTAAATAAAAGATAGATGTGGTAATGAGCGTTCTACATTTTATATTTTATGTTCATAATTTCTAGCAATATGTGGTTGTAGATTAACATAGCCAAAGATTGTTGTTTTGATTGAGGCTTTCAATTTTAAGCAACCTAGTTCTACAATAACTTATCTAAGTGCAGAGTCTGCTTACCATGGTCTAAAATTTTAACACAACCTGCTACATATCTCAGAAGAGTCAAGAGATTCAGGAGTTTCTTCTAGTAAGTGCGGGTCTGAGTCCCATGCAAGAGGTTCAAGCTACCACAAGAAAGACACAGTCGGGGAGGGTATCTAAAAACATAATGTCGTGGTGTTATTTATGCCATGGGAGTTAGATTATACTGACCATCACAACAAGAAAGCATGCAGATTGAGCCACTTCTCCATTGGCGTTACTAAGGTCAATTTCCAGAGTATCAAAGAAAACGTCTTGAGCAATTCACTAATTGGCTCGCGAGTTAGATCAAGCACTTTGTTACCTGAAGCTTGTGTTAAGGAAGGCAGGGTGGATTTGGGTAAATGGAGTTAACAGGCACTGGATAGGGAGATGAAGCTAGAGGTTAAACATCTTTCTCCATTACCTTTATCAACGGATGACCTGCTATCACCATATCTATCAAAGGAAGCCAACCTCCCAGAAACCACCTTGTGTTTTAATATTTTCCTTGACTTATCTAGAGAGATGTACAGTGGCCAAATTGCCACTCCATTAATAGCCATGTTGTCTACATGCGGGTGGCCACTCCATCAATAGCCAATGAGGGGAACACTAAATTGATAGGGGAGTGGAAGCAAACAAACACTACTACACCAAGGGCACTTTTAAGATATTTTTTAAAGACAAAAGAAATCTTTTGTCTTAAAAAGTCATTTTTTATTTTAGTTATTTTACATTAAAATTTAATATGAATTGTATTGTCTTAAATATAAAATTTAATATGAATTGTATTGTCTTAAATATAAAATTTAAGACGAAAACAGTTTGAGACAAATATATTTTAAGATAAAATTTTATATTTAAGACAAAACTTTAAATTTAAGACAAAAACAGTTTGAGACAAAAATATTTTATGATAGAACTTTATATTTGAGACAAAAATAGTTTAAGACAATTCTTTATATTTTAGACAAAAGCAATTTGAGACAAAAATATTTTAAGACAAACTTTTATATTTAAGACAAAAATAGTTTGAGACAAAAATATTTTAATACAAAACTTTATATTTAAGACAATGGCCACTTAAGACGAAACTCATTTAAGACAACTAACAATTAAGCAAAAAACATATCAATTTAAGACAATATTATCTAGCAACTACAAAATTGACTCTGACAGTGCACCCTAAGTTTGCCAACTTGCATGCTACTGTTGTCTCACACCTATACTGAGGTTTCTATTTCACTTATTATTCATGTTATCTTATATAAATACAAAATTTGTTGGGATCTTCGTTTTGTGGGGGTAAACGACTTTAAAGAATGCGACAACTTTTCCTGGCAAGATTTCTTAGACATCAATTCATCTTATGTCCATTCGATCTCTGTTGATACGATTAGAGACAACTTTTCTTTTGTTGCATTCGAAACTACTACATAGAGTGGGCTTTTAAGAATTTTTTTAAAACCAAAGAAATATTTTGTGTTAAAATTTTCAATACAAGGCGCTAGTAAAAAAGGTAAAGGTAAAGGATTAGGAGTTTGCCTTTACGTTGTTGATGGGTTCTCAAGAAGCGGAGCAATGGAGGCTGAGAATAACTGATAGGATTTAGGGCGATGGAGGCTGACAATAGAGGTGTGTTTCGTGAGAGGAGAAATGGAGGCACTTTCATTGAATGTGGATGTGAAGTAACATAGTTGGAGTACTTTTCGGGGTCTCCATCGATTGTGTTTTAATATGTGTTTTTTTACTGTTCCAATTATTATTATTATTATTATTATTATTTTTCTTCAGAAACAAAAAAAACGTTATCATTGTATTAATATAAGGATAATACATAATTCATATTTCGTTCATTATATTATCCTTTCATACTTCTCCTACCATTCTTATGCCCATACATTTCTATTTTCATGTTCTACAAAAAGTGGCTTTCTTAACATCAAACTTTAGCTTATAACCATTACATTTTCATAAACGAACACTTTCATTATCTAAAGATACGAAACTTCGATCAAAATTAGGTCTATGTTAAAATTTTTCCTAATAGTAGTTGATGTTGCCTGCATTTACTATGATACCCTGCTTGAAGTCTGGGAAATTTTTTTTACCTGTTTCCTTCAAAATACCTCTTTTAGATAGGAGGTCCACTGTCCAATTATGTTCTCTATATATATGTTGGAAATGTATATGATTAAAAGTCCTTACCAAGTTCTGAATCCTCATCATCCCATTTGCAAGTATGGGGGGATTGAAATTAGTATGCTTGTTTACCCAGTCAATGATTCATTTGCATCTCCATATACTTGAATTTTGTCTAACCTTAGCCATTTTGTTGTGATAAGGACTCCCCATAATGTTGTAATCTCTAATTTGTTGTTTGATCCCATTATGCCCTCCCACCAGAAGTGGAACAAATTACGAGGCTTAGTAACTATGACTGCACCACATCTGCATTTTCTTCTATTGTTGGATCCGCAAAAAAACCCGACTGGATATTCTTTCCGAATATCAATGAATTTGCATTTCTTGTTTCTGTTAGACTTGATCACCGGTCTAATCTCGTTGAAAAAAGAAACTGTCTTGATAATGGCTTCTCTAACAATCACATCTTTTTGATAAAAAATGTTAGCATTCCTATTTCACCATTTAATACATATGATATATAATGGGAGGGACCTGTACTTCCTATGTGAAGTGAACCATGATGAAAGACATATGAACAAGGGCTGATTAGTGCCAATGAAAGGAAGATTTTCCTCCATAACCCCATCCCAAATCAACCTTGCATATGAGCATTTGATCAACGAATGATTTGTATCTTCCCCCCACGACCCCCCACCCAAAATAAACTCAAAAAAAAAAAGAGAGAAAAGAAAAGAAAAAAAATGAAATTTTAAAAATATATATGTGAAATATGTATTTTTGATTAAAAAAAAAAGAAAAACAAAATATATTTATTAAATTTACATTTTTATTTAAAAACTTAAAAAAATTTTGAATTTTTCTTTTATATAAAAAAATTAAAAATAAAAATTTAAACTATATATTCAACTCAACTAATATTTTGTCACTTATAGTACTCTTTGGTAAAAGCAATTCTTTCCGGCCCCCAGCAAAATCTGAGAAAATCTATTATTTTCCAAGGGACGAATTGAGAAAATCATTTCGCTTTTGTCATTTCAATTTACATATTGATAATGGTAATGGTAAATAGTGTAGGGATACTTGTTTTCATAGGATATTTCACTTAAATTTCCACACAAGAATGGATGGATAGATGTGATGTAGTGGACCGATAATGTAAAGCAGGGTTCCCCGTTTTTCTCGTCGGTGAAGAAACACTTCTGCTTTTGTCACGTTCTATGTGAAAGTACTCTTTATCTTTTTGTATGACTTTTGAGAAAAGGCATAAAAGATAATGGATGCTGGCCATGCCATTTTTCGTATGGACTGTGCACGTTTTCTTTATTCAATGAGAAAATGTGTTTTGTCAGGTCACGTCAAGGCTTACTGCAGAAGGTGACAGAAAGAGGTCCAATTTCGCAGCGATTGAGGTAAGCATCTTTTTCACTTCCCGTGTTAAATGCCAAAATATCTTAATTTGAATGGTTTTCCTGATGAATTTTAATAGAGGTGACAGAAAGAGTGTTCTAAAATTTCTATGTGATTTCTCCAGAAAATTTTAACTTAAATTGTTATTTCAAATTTAAATTTAATTTGATTTGGTGCATAATGTTATAAAGATAAATAATAGTACCATTTATTTAGCTTACATATAAATATTTTTTGTTTCTAAATTTGGAATTTCAAAACATTACTCCTCAAATTTGGTTTTCGCACCTCCCCTGCTAATTTTCACAATTTCAATCTAAAAAAAATCATATAAAATTTTAAGCTATATTTGAAGAGCATATCACCCCATATCAAATTCCATCCTGCTTGTCCTACTGTCCGTGTTCCACTCAAAACAACGTGTCGGAAATCAGCCTTTTACGGATGAGAGGCTTTTCCATTGCTTTTCATCACCTTGCCTTTACATTGACGGGAAGGAATGTAGATGAACGTGTCAGTAATTAGAATTCATTAACCGTGACACTCCATTAGATATCATAAGTAACATAACAATGTAGATCATTATGAAATCATGATAATAATTCAATCAGAGTAAATTAATTCAATTAAATAGTTAATTTAATTAAACATCACATATGATAAAGTATCTCATCGCTCACAATATAACATTAAATTCCAATCCAGCATATCAATAGTGATCATGAAAGATTGATTAGCACACATATATGTGAACAATAACATAAAACGATTCCTTTCAAAGCAAAAACACAGAAAAATAGGATAATAGTACCCGATAAACTGTAGATTTTCTCATCTCGGATATACAAGTGGTTTATCTTATTAGGAAAAACTTAAAATACAATAGTGCAATTTCAAGTCATTTCTTTTTTAGAATTCATAACCCCTTCTCCATCTCGGAGAAGTAGATTTATAGTCTTACTACAAGAAGGAATAAAAACAAGCTTTTCCATAAATCTCTCAACAGAATAAGGACGATGCAAGAAATAGTTACAACAATCTCTAAGCTTAGGATGAAGACTGTCCAATAGTGAGGTCTCTTAATCTGTAAATATCCAACAAACTGGTGAGTTCTGAGGGATGTCTAGGCTTGATCCTTATCTGACAGGTAAAAATAACAGACTTCAACGATGGCAGCATATTATTAGAAGTATTAGTAACACATTGGAGAAGCAACCATTAACTATGTGGTTTAACTAGAAACTGCCAATGATGCTCGAGGTCAAGTTTAGATAACTACTCGATCCTCTTTTCTATTGTTGTAATCTGTTCCAACCAAACCTTCAGCAATGACTTTCCATCTGGTAATGAATCTTCATAGCAGTTAGAGATGAGATTTGATTGTAATAATGTATCATTGACCATTTCAATAATGGAGTTGGAATGATTTCAGACTTCATTCACAGCAACCTTAGACTACTTCATCCTAATTTCCCATTCTCGGAACACTATTATCTTTTGTGCTTCATCAATTTTATGTAGATTTGCAGTTGTACCTTCTTCACTTTCCTGCCAAGTTAGAAAATCAGAAAGTTGCTAATCCACTTCTTCAAAGTAGTTCACCATATCAAATAATTGATCAACAAGAAAACTGGTAATTTTACATTGATATTGAAGTAGCGTGAGCTTGTTGCAGAAGATTTTATGTTGATGCTTGATCAGAACATTTCATTATTTAGCATCTTTCTTGAATTCTATGAATGTAGGATTGACATACAATTTTTCTATTCTCTTCTGCATTTACTTGATTTGATTATCTTTCATCTCTACTTCCTTGTCATATTGTACCTTCAGGGAATCAAATTTATGTGGTAGCTCTAACACTTGATTCAGCCATTGTTCATTAATTTTTTGTTTCTCAATATAAAGAGCCTACTCCAACGAGATGGTTCTCTCCTCTTTCTCCTTAAAAAAGTTCTTGAAATTCTACAACGTTATCTATATTTGTTGAAGCATAGGCACCTGTAAATTAAGTTAGCTTTCCTAATTCTTGTGTCGGTGTTGCAGATGAACCTTTCCATACAAATTCAAAATAAGAAAGATTATTGGGTACTAATATTTGAGATTTCTCTAATTTTGTTTTCTTCCTTCCCCATTTTACCACAACTTTTTTCTAAGGACTATAGAAAATGTCTAAATGAGTAATTTCCTCAATATTCAAAGTTACTTCTGTAGTGGGAAAAACATGAATTATCTTGATGTCCTTTTGAACAAAAGACTTATCAAAAGTGTCCCCTAACTTTGCATTCTTCTCAGAATTCTTTGTATAATTCAGAACTTCATCTTGCTGTGAATTTGTTGTAATTTGAGAAACTATATTTTGTTCATCTATTTTTGAATTAAGAGTTTGACTAAACTCTTTCCATGCCTCATTTAACTTAGGATTTGAAATAAAATCCTTTGACTATGATGTGGAGGAAGCTATAATAACCTCTGGCTAATCCCGAGGAGAAACCACTAGTTGTGAAGAACTAACAGGTTAGACATTAGAAATTGATGAATTCTCAGAGGCTAACTGTCGCAGAATAAGAGGAAGACTAGCTATCCTGGAATCTCTGTACTGTACAAACTGAGTTTTCTCCTTTGGGGTCAATGTTTCTTCAACTCGCCTTAGCACCGATGTATAAGTGGAAGATTTCTCAAATAGGTCATCTAATTTTTCTACTTCATGAATAAACTATCGGATTCCCCGGGAAGCGGTAAAATTATTCACCACCGAACTAGGATCATATTTCCTATTAGGAACAATGGGTAGCTTGAGGGCTTGAATGGAAAATATCTCCTTTTCAACATGGTGATAATTAGCCAACGTAAATATGCCAAAATCAAGAGGGAAAATAGGTCATTCCCTTTTATTGGATTCCTTAAATACCTTAATGATTCCATAACCCACAATTTGATATGCAACTTCTCTGGTTACTAGGTTGACTAGAATGAATAGGAGTAACATATGAGGATGATCAAGGCTACCATAGACTCTAATATAGGTAAAAAAATTCCTCTCCAAACCAATTTCCATCCTTTCGAACATTTTCCATGGCTTCTTGACACATCTAAGGTCGCTTAGACTAAAAGATGACTTCATAAATCAAAAGTATCACTCTATGACAAATGTGGTAAAAATGCTCATAGTATTTGGACTAGTAGAAGATATCATGATAAATATGAATGGGCTTTGGATCTTGAATGGTCCATTTCCATCCCATGGCAGGAAAATCCATCGTAAAACACAGGGCATCAATAATATAGGCAAACATGTAAACAGGGGGAAGCTTATTTTCAGAAATGTTTCAGGCACGCCTGATGTCTGAGGGATGCAAGGCTAAATTATCTTAGAGAATAGTGGCCCTTTAAAATATAAAAACTTCAATTTCACTATCCATTAAAGGTACCTAGGTGTCTGGGAACTTTGACACATTAGGTTGTCCATGCAACCGACACATCATAGCTGCAACTTGGGAAATTGGACTGACGTGGGAATCGATTGAGTACTTATCGAATTCCTCTCCTTTATGTTTGTTTGGGTATTTTCTCCATTACCTAGTTTTCTCTAACAGGTGTCCATGCTCCTTTACAAAAGCCTCGATGAAATCCTTATTATAAATACATTGAGGATTTTGTAAATGGTACATGGTTTGTAAATCCTTGTTGGAAAAAGAACTAATTAGTTGTCCCTTTAATGTTTGGATGTGTCTCTCGGAGATTTCTAGATTTTCGACCACCCAATGAATAAGGCATTGGTATAGGTCTCGCTACAATCCTTTGAAGAAAGAAATTGGCCACATCTTTTGGAGTATTTTCCGAGACAAGTGTCTTGTCATCGGATGTAATTGTTATTTTAGTGACCTTTGGTCCTTCTTCTTCTAAATACTGATAAATCACTTCCTAAGAGGAAATCCCAACATCTCTCGTGCATACAGTTTCTGAAAATAAGCCCGCCCCTGGATTCTTTTCATCTACCTCTTCCAAAATGGGTCAACAGGTTGTTGTTGTGGGGATTTTTTCTTAGACTTCCCTCCCTTCTTCATCTCTTCAAAATACCGAGAATTAGAGTTCACCTATAATGGAAAAGCCCACAAGTTTAACATATACACTATTTTGCAGCAAATTACTAGTGTAAAAATGTAATTTTTTACATAAAAATATTATTTTAGAAACGAATTGAGGGAACCAATGTTAATTAAATGTGAATCAGTTATTATTTCGACATTAGTTAATATCACATTTAAAAAATTTAAGTGAAATGATGGGAAGCCACATGAATATTTCCACATCAGATCTCAAGGTGGAAATATCATAGGGTTATTGAAAATAAACTTACAATATCGTATTGTTCTGATATGGAAAGGTATGAAATAGAACATGCCAAAAGTAAGAGCTTCAATGAACAAGGCCTTTTTCTATGAAACATTCTCGACAATTTTTTTTTTGTAAGTTCAATTAAATTTTACTCACAATATCTGAAGTCCCGATATATACTAACCTAATATAAAAGTTACAAATATAGAGGAAAAGCACCGGGAAGAAGGACCTCATGGAAAACGCATTTCGTAATGTTTTATAAATAAAACTTATGATATAAAAATATTTGATATTGTAAAGGTTTTTTTAGAGTCATATTGGCAGAATCGTTTCTTGTAAATCTTATGGAAATCATTTACGATAATGTAGAGTCCTGATACATAACTTTAAGTATAAAGGAAAACACTTTAGGGAGTGGGAATACCAAGGAGTTAACATCTTGTAACATTTTTAAAATGGAAACTTACGATCCAAAAAGTTTCGATAAGCAAAGGCTTAATCTGTCACATCAGGAATCTCAATTTCAGGGTATGAGTATTAAAAGAAAATCGAGAACTTATATTTCGGAGGTATAAATCTCGTAACATTTTATAAAAAAAAAAAATTCAATAATGGAACATTGATGGCATTTGTTCCAATAAGGAAATAATTTAAGTTTCCTTTTGAAGAGCATTTAAAGGCCGACTTTGAAACTAATTTCTCGTTTTCCCTATTATTTAATAAACATAAAATACTTCTAAAAAACCTATGAAAAATCAAAGGGTCCCCATTATTTATTAAGTACTAAGAAAAATGGGTGGTTTGTTATTTTCTACAATAGAACAGTGGGCAGATGTTTGAAGAGTACTTACAAGATGCAAGAGCTAGGTAAGTACAGGTACACTGAGCATCCACGGTTGAAAAATATTGGTTTTCAAGGCCTAAATGTAATGATTTCAGAAATTCTCTCATCCGTATACAAGATCTGTAGTGTCCATATATTCCCTTGGAATCAACACATGTAATACATGCGCCATGATCCAGATATTCCCTTGGAATTAAAACATGTAATACATGCACCATGCTTCGTGCTCAGTGTTAAAAAATGATTAATCAACAATTTTACATAACTTAATTTAATTAAACAGTAAATAAATTTTTGGGCCCATCTCTTGAGTAGCTGTCCAGCCTACCATAAGATCTACATGCATGTTCGACAAGGTGAATGCTTCCCCTTGCATGGTTAACATTATAATAAAAAAAATATTGCAACAACTTAATTAAAAATTCTCTTGTTATAAAGTATTATTCAACCAAAGAAAACCCCTTTCACTACATGGAATTAGAACTTAGACATGGGGCTAACCAAGAGCATGGGGATTTTGGGACATCTGAGAGCTCATGTGGATCATAACATTCTTTAAGGTAATGTTGAATCTTAAACTAATTCTTTCTAGATATGTTGCTCATTCCACTGGTGGGTTGGCTCACGATTCAAATTAAGACTAATTATGTTTCAGTCGAGCAAGAAGTGTAAGAGGAATAACCCAAATGTCATATATGAGGAGGTTGGAATGTTTGTTGATGAAGTATGGGCGAAATTTGGATTGATGAGGTCTAGGAAACTAATTTAATCCATCTGGTTGAAGACCCTCTTTCATCAAGTAAGAGGCTTTCCTGGACCTAGGAAACCTCATTAAGTAAGTCTCTAAGGCTCTAACCTACTTTGAAGTTATACATCTATGGCCAACAATACTAGTTTATGTTTCATTTTGTTTGGTAAATTTTCTCGTGGGAGGTTACATGGTTTAAGAATAAAGTTTGAAGTTGACTGTTGAACTTATGTAAGGATTACATCACACAAACTTATTGGTTATGAAAATGCACAATAATAGAGATAGGCATAGCCACAACAAAAATTGGAGTGATGGTCCTCACACAAGTAAGTTTGGCAAGAATTGAACAAACAAGACTGGCTAAAAAGGAAAGGCACAGAGTTGGGAAAGTCTTGTATGATTATCAATTTCAATCTCTTGAAACAGAAAGTTTCTCAAGCATGCCTTGTGCATATGATTTTATTTCAGTACATGGAAAAGAGCATATGGATAAAGTAATAACTAGATCGCATATAAGAATAGAAGAAGGTCAATAAGAATAAGGACGTCAAAAAAAGAAGCTAAAATGGATGCTACAAGTGCAAATACTCAGTTACTTTACATGGTTGAGAAGATTTTTGTATCTCTGATTGACAGATTTTTACTTGGTTCATTGGATTAGTATCGAGCTATAGTTGGGCATAGCCACCATACACAACAAAACCTTGATGGCACAAAAGTTCCAGCAGAAGCGACCTTGATCCTGTGTAGAAAACATAAGGGCACATCAGATCAGACTGAGCACATCACAAATGTTCTTGAAAACAATGTAGAGTTATGTATCCAAGAGTGAGTGAGAACACATGTATGCTAAAATTCTAATTATGTTAGTTCCACTATGGTTAGAGTTCCTATTTTCAAGTTTTTTTTGCATCCGTTTAATATCATTAGTGTAGGGTGCAGATCTCTATGACAACTAGGGTGCTTACAAGATTGATTGGCAAGTTTGAAGCTTGAGATATAGAACTATAATTTTTCTTATTTTGGTAAATAGAAGATAGATGTGGTAATGAGTGTTCTACATTTTATATTTTATGTTCATAATTTCTAGCAATATGTGGTTGTAGATTAACATAGCCAAAGATTGTTGTTTTGATTGAGGCTTTCAATTTTAAGCAACCTAGTTTTACAATAACTTATCTAAGTGCAGACTCTGCTTACCATGGTCTAAAATTTTAATATGACCTACTACATATCTCACAAGAGTCAAGAGATTCAGGAGTTTCTTCTAGCAAGTGTAGGTCTGAGTCCCATGCAAGAGGTTTAAGCTACCACAAGAAAGACATAGTCAGGGAGGGTATCTAAAAACATAATTTTGTGGTGTTATTTATGCCATGGGAGTTAGATTATCATGACCATCACAACAAGAAAGCATGTAGATTGAGACACTTCTCCATTGGCGTTACTAAGGTCAATTTCCAGAGTATCAAAGAAAACGTCTTGAGAAATTCACTAATTTGGCTAGCAAGTTAGATCAAGCGCTTTGTTACCTGAAGCTCGTGTTAAGGAAGGCAGGGTGGATTTGGGTAAATGGAGTAAACAGGCACTGGATAGGGAGATGAAGCTAGAGGTTAAACATCTTTCTGCATTTTCTTTCTCAACGGATGACTTGCTATCACCATATCTATCAAAGGAAGCCAACCTCCGAGAAACCACCTTGTGTTTTAATATTTTCCTTGACTTATCCAGAGAGATCTACAGTGGCCAAATTGCCACTCCATTAATAGCCATGTTGTCTACATGTGGATGGCCGCTCCATCAATAGCCAATGAGGGGAAAACTAAATTGATAGGGGAGTGGAAGCAAACAAACACTACTACACCAAGGGCACTTTTAAGACATTTTTTAAAGACAAAAGAAATCTTTTGTCTTAAAAAGTGATTTTTTATTTTAGTTATTTTACATTTAAATTTAATATGAATTGTATTGTCTTAAATATAAAATTTAAGATGAAAACAGTTTGAGACAAATATATTTTAAGATAAAACTTTATATTTAAGACAAAAACAGTTTAAGACAAAAATATTTTAAGACAAAACATTAAATTTAAGACAAAAACAGTTTGAGACAATAATATTTTATGATAGAACTTTATATTTGAGACAAAAATAATTTAAGACAATTCTTTATATTTTAGACAAAAGCAATTTGAGACAAAAATATTTTAAGACAAAATTTTATATTTAAGATAAAAATAGTTTAAGACAAAAATATTTTAATAGAAAACTTTATATTTAAGACAATGGCCACTTAAGATGAAACTCATTTAAGACAACTAACAATTAAGCAAAAAACATATCAATTTAAGACAATATTATCTAACGACTACAAAATTCACTGTGATAGTGCGCCCTAAGTTTGCCAACTTGCATGCTACTGTTGTCTCAAACCTATACCGAGGTTTCTATTTCACTTATTATTCATGTTATCTTATATAAAGACAACAATTTGTGTTGATCTTCGTTTTGTGGGGGTAGACGACTTTAAAGAATGCGGCAACTTTTCGTAGCAAGATTTCTTAGACATCAATTCATCTTATGTGCATTTGATCTCTGTTGATACGATTAGAGACAACTTTTCTTTTGTTGCATTCGAAACTACTACACAGAGTGGGCTCTTAAGAATTTTTTTAAAACAAAAGAAATATTTTGTGTTAAA
Organism: Pinus taeda; assembly: GCA_000404065.3. NCBI lineage: Eukaryota > Viridiplantae > Streptophyta > Pinopsida > Pinales > Pinaceae > Pinus > Pinus taeda. Next base: position 2,375 of record APFE030165184.1, on the reverse strand, counting down.
ATTTTCAATACAAGGTGGTAGTAAAAAAGGTAAAGGTAAAGGATTAGGAGTTTGTCTTTACATTGTTGATGGGTTCTCAAGAAGCGGAGCAATGGAGGCCGAGAATAATTGATAGGATTTAGGGTGATGGAGGCTGACAATAGAGGTGTGTTTCGTGAGAGGAGAAATGGAGGCACTTTCATTGAACGTGGTTGTGAAGTAACATAGTTGGAGTACTTTTCAGGGTCTCCATCGATTGTGTTTTAATATGTGCTTTTTTACTGTTCCAATTATTTTGAATGTTATTTCTTTTTCTTTCTTTCTTTCTTTTTTTTTCAGAAAGAAAAAAAGAAGAAAGAAAACACGCTATCATTGTATTAATATAAGGATAATACATAATTCATATTTCGTTCAATATATTATCCTTTCATACTTCTCCTATCATTCTTATGCCCATACATTTCTATTTTCATGTTCTACAAAAAGTGTCTTTCTTAACATCAAACTTTAGCTTATAACCATTACATTTTCATAAATGAACACTTTCATTATCTAAAGATACAAAACTGCGATCAAAATTAGGTCTATGTTAAAATGTTTCCTAATAGTAGTTGATGTTTCCTGCGTTTACTATGATACCTTGCTTGAAGTCTTGGAATTTTTTTTTACCCGTTTCCTTCAAAATACCTCTTTTAGATAGGAGGTCCACTGTCCAATTATGTTCTCTATATATATGTTGGAAATGTATATGATTAAAACTACTTACCAAGTTATGAATCCTCATCATCCCATTTGCAAGTATGGGGGGATTGAAATTAGTATGCTTTGCAGTGTCATGATCCGGATTATCCACATTTTTTTGTTTATTTTGTCTTTCGAGAAGACAGATCTCCTTCCATGTTTCCCCTCCGTACCGGGAAGTTATGTTAGATTTTAGGCTTCTGTGGTAGTTCCTTGCAGTGTCATGATCCGGATTATCCACAGTTTTTTGTTTATTTTGTCTTTCGAGAAGACAGATCTCCTTCCATGTTTCCCCTCTGTACAGGGAAGTTATGTTAGATTTTAGGCTTCTGTGGTAGTTCTTTGCAGTGTCATGATCCGGATTATCCACAGTTTTTTGTTTATTTTGTCTTTTGAGAAGATAGATCTCCTTCCATGTTTCCCCTCTGTACAGGGAAGTTATGTTAGATTTTAGGCTTCTGTGGTAGTTCTTTGCAGTGTCATGATCCGGATTATCCACAGTTTTTTGTTTATTTTGTCTTTCGAGAAGACAGATCTCATTCCATGTTTCCCCTCCACACAGGGAAGTTATGTTAGATTTTAGGCTTCTGTGGTAGTTCTTTGCAGTGTCATGATCCGGATTATCCACGGTTTTTTGTTTATTTTGTCTTTCGAGAAGACATACCTCCTTCCATGTTTCCCCTCCGTACAGGGAAGTTATGTTAGATTTTAGGCTTCTGTGGTAGTTCTTTGCAGTGTCATGATCCGGATTATCCACAGTTTTCTGTTTATTTTGTCTTTCGAGAAGACAGATCTCCTTCCATGTTTCCCCTCCGTACAGGGAAGTTATGTTAGATTTTAGGCTTCTGTGGTAGTTCTTTGCAGTGTCATGATCCGGATTATCCACATTTTTTTGTTTATTTTGTCTTTCGAGAACACAGATCTCCTTCCATGTTTCCCCTCCGTACAAGGAAGTTATGTTAGATTTTAGGCTTCTGTGGTAGTTCTTTGCAGTGTCATGATCCGGATTATCCACAGTTTTTTGTTTATTTTGTCTTTCAAGAAGAAAGATCTCCTTCCATGTTTCCCCTCCGTACAAGGAAGTTATGTTAGATTTTAGGCTTTTGTGGTAGTTCTTTGCAGTGTCATGATCCGGATTAGTATGCTTGTTTACCCAATCAATGCTTCATTTGCATATCCATATACTTTAATTTTGTCCAACCTTAGCCATTTTGTTGTGATAAGGACTCCCCATAATGTTGTAATCTCTAATTTATTGTTTGATCCCATTATGCCTTCCCACCAGAAGTGGAACAAATTACTAGGCTTAGTAACTATGACTGTACCACATCTGCATTTTCTTCTATTGTTGGATCCGTAAAAAAACCCGACTGGATATTCTTTCCAAATATCAATGAATTTGCATTTCTTGTTTCTGTTAGACTTGATCACCGGTCTGATCTCATTGAAAAAAGCAACTGTCTTGATAATGGCTTCTCTAACAATCACAATTTTATGATAAAAAATGTTAGCATTCCTATTTCACCATTTAATACATATGATATATAATGGGAGGGACCTGCACTTCCTATGTGAAGTGAACCATGATGAAAGACATATGAACAAGGGTTGATTAGTGCCAATGAAAGGATTATTTTCCTCCATAACCCCATCCC
>APFE030165180.1:212812-269302 GCA_000404065.3 Pinus taeda | reverse complement strand
CTGGTCATAGAGAATGAGCCACTTATCTTAGTATTATATGCGTATGATCTCTTTTTGACAGGATTATCCAGACTCATTAAGGACTGCAAGAAGAATCTAGCCACAGAGTTCAATATGACCGATCTGGGACGAATGCACTACTTCCTAGGGTTGGAAGTTTGGTAACAGAAAAGAGAAATCTTCCTTGGGCAAGGGAGGTATGCTACAGAAATCCTGAAAAGATTCGGGATGGGAGACTATAGGCCTATGGCTTGCCAATGATCACCAACTGGAAGAAGATTGATGCATCAGAAGACAACGATGTCGATCCCACCCTATACTAGCAACTCATACGGTCCCTGATGTATCTGGTCAATACCAGGCTAGATATTTGCTACGTTGTCAACACTCTCAGTCAGTTCATGGTGGAACCAAAGAGGGCACACTGGGCAATAGCCAAACACGTTGTCAGGTATTTACAGGGAACAATTGATTATGGGATCTTATACACCAAGGGGAAGGTTATCAGGTTGAGTGGATTTATTGATGCAGATTGGGCAAGAAGTTTAGTGGATCGGAAAAGTACCTCTGGGTATTGTTTCAACATTGGATCAGGAATGACCTCCTGGTGCAATAGGAAACAAAAGTCCTTGGCTCTGAGCTCATCTGAGACAAAATATATGCAACAAGCACAACTTCGTGTGAGGCCATATGGTTTAGAAAACTGTTGGTGAACCTATTTAGAGCAAACTGGACCAATTCTCTAGGTTGAGGCGTTGACCCTACTGTAGACTGCGGGTCTCAGATATCTTGAAGCCTAGTGAGGAAGGGGTCTATGCGCTCCCCTTTCTACATCCTTGTGCATCTCAACTTCTCCTCAAGGTACATCTTCCACTGCTCGAAAGATCCCTCGTATAGCATAGCAGGTGCCTCCCACATCTGCTGGGCAATATTTTTGCCAGCTATGTGAGACACCACATGATCTCGAACCCCATTGAGAATCAACCTCTTTGCTTTCGCCATCTCCTTGTAGGCCTTTAGCGAATCTGCATCTGTGGGTAGAGCTACCACACTATCGATGTAAGTTTTGAGATCATATTCATCTAGAAGACAGGCAATTCTTGCCTTCCAGATCACATAGTTGGAGACTCCCTCCAACTGATCTTGATCTCTCAACCCTACTGATGCCATTTCTGAAGAAAGTCAAATTCCTCCTCTTCTCCTCTATGCAACTGTTGACTGGCTCTACGCACTTCCTGCTGTAGTGGGCAAATCTGCTCACAACTACTGTTGCTTTGTTGGGAAAAAACGAACTTCTGGGCTAGAAGTCCCTTGAGAAAAGAATTCTCATGTGTGTGCTCTTCCTTCCTCTTGACGCTATTTTGCACTAGCAAACTGCTGCAAAATAACTGCATCCCCTCTGAAGATTTGCTCTGCAAGGAAAAATATTGCGTCTCCCTCTGCCTCTATTAATCTTTGATCTGGAAAATTTTATTCTCTATCGACTCTCTCAGAGAAACAAATTTTCCTTGAAAACTGACCCTCCTGGCCAAGGACTATGCTACCTCTAAGGGTTTCGAACTGCCGCCTACACAGAGCTTCGAAATTCCTCTTTCCTTCTACTATTGAGCTCTTCGGCTTATGATCTGTGCTTTGGTACCATGTGAAAATTCCGATATCCGGAATCCTACTGCAGCAATTGATTAAGTTTCTTCTATTTGTTAAATAAATTGAACAAACTATTTCTGTGTTCTACGGTAAATATCGAAACTAATACACTGCAACCTTCAAAAATAAAATGCTGTGAAAGAAAAATAACATTGGAAGAATAGACGCGCACACACACAAATATACAACTATTTTTGGACCAATGTTATCGGAAAAACCCAACATGGGAAAACCGGTGCAGCAATTGAGGGTTTTATTATTATGCAGTAGTAAATCTGAGTACAAATCTATAGATGCTCAAATCTAGCAATCCGTACATAGAAAGGACTGAGAGAAAGTCTAGTGAGAAAAATCTCACTCCCACTGGCGATCTGACACTGACCTTGGCTCAAAATGAGTTGCTCTCTGTTGCCTCTATGCAGTCACAGCATCAGTGTACGCACTGCTGCATCCCACAACTCGGAACAGCGTCTCTCTTGTTAACTGATCAACTGTTGTTTGGAAGATCGATTCTCTTGGCTTCCAAGCTCCCACTCCGATTTCTGGCACTGAATCACTGCTTCTCCCCAGCAAAATACAGATTCCCCTCTGAAGCACTGTGTTGCTTCTCTGCTCTATGCTGCCTCTGTTAAGTTATGGTATGTTCTATGCTTATAACAATTTACTTCTTTCTTATTATATTCCATAGATTAGCAATCACATGTACATCAAGTAAAGTGCAGATAGAACATTAAACGATCAACAAAAAACAAGCCAAGACAAGAGACACAAGATGTGGCGGCTAGCCAAGGACAAACCCCACAATGTGTGGGGAAACCCTTTGATCATATCTTCTTTTATCTTCAATAATTCAGCAGAGAGAAATAGTACAAAATCTGATTTATATCAGCAGTAGCAAGCCCTAGATCAGCAACATCAGCACTAGCGGCGTCATCATCAAAACTAGGGTAGTCGATATCTCACAAACTGACTTTCGGATCGGCTTGATTCCACCACCAAAAGTTGTAGCCTTCAGAGGAGGTTCAGATGAACCTACATCGCAGATCAGAAGAGGAGGTTTGATGGTCCACGCTGGTCAAACTTTGGATCTGCAGTTGCAGCATCAATTTTAGCAGCGTCCTTCAAACTAGGGCAGTCGATATCTCGCAAATCATTCGTCGGATCGACTTGATTCCACCACCAAAAGTTGCAGCATTTTGAGGAGGTTTAGATGAACCTACAATGCAGATCAGAAGAGGAGGTTTGATGGTCCACGCTGGTCAAACTTTGGATCTGCAGTTGCAGCTTCAGTTTCAGCAGCTTCCTTCAAACTAGGGTAGTCAATATTTCGCAAACCGTCCGTCGGATCGACTTGATTCCACCACCAAAAGTTGCAGCCTTTAGAGGAGGTTCAGATGAACCTATAATGCAAGTCAGAAGAGGAGTTTTTATGGTCCACACTTGTCAAACTTTGGATCTGCAGTTGCAGCGTCAGTTTCAACAGCTTCCGGCTTCACATGTGCGAGAGAGAGACCCTTTTATGTGTAGTAGAGAAGAGACTCTTTTTTGCGCAGTAGAGAGAGAGATGTGATGAGATGAGTGAGTCCAAATGAGGAAAAGTCCTCTTGTATTTATACACAACGTTGGTGTTTGAATAGATGCGACTGTTGGGCTTCTGAGCCTACATGAGTTGTAGGTTGCCTTGATAATAATTCCATAATCAAAATAAATTCATATCTCCATGAATACTTATCGGAATCGGATGATCTTTATATCAATCCTACACCTCTCAACGAGAGGAATCTAATAAAAATATTATCAGCCATGAATAAGATTACCCGCATGAAGTTTGGCCCTAGTTGCCAATTTTAACAGCCTCTCTATGGCACTCACTCCCTCTCTGCTATGCACTCACCGGCCTGGAAAATCTCCCTTCGGCCTTACTATCCCTGCCCCTCTCACTGCTTCGATCTTACTGAATCTCTTCCCACAACACACAACTTCTACTTTGGAAATCGATTTCGCAACAAATCGAATTCTCCAAGTGTCTCAAGTATGTTATTCAACCGCCATCGAATTTCTTCTTATAATCTCTTGTTGAGACATCAACGGCCAAGATTAAAACATAATCGATGGCTAAGATTAACTAAAACTTGATCCATGTCTTCTTCTAGAATATTCTCACCATGACTTAATTAATACCCTTTAATTAATCGGTTTTACTAAGTTTAGACTTGGGCATCGTTAAAAAAAGATTAATTATTTTAATTAAGTCGTCTCTAGGTGGAATTTCCATAAATGATTTGTGGGAATACATGTACTCTAGCCTCTCCACCAAATTTCGTGGCTAGAACACAACCAATGCTATGAAAAACTAACGCTCAAACCACAGAGCTAGTGCGATTGACGCTCAATAGTGTCTCTGAGGAGTGGCAGGTATTTGTCCAAAGCATTTTGGGTAGAGAAACCTTGTGAAGGTGGGACAAGATGTGGGTTGATTTGTAGCAAGAGGATTTGAGGCGAGACTTAGTGAAGAGCTTCATTGGTGGCAACAACAGTTGGTCAAAGCAGGTGAAGGAGGAGGAGAATGTGGCCCTCGCATTGAAGGGTCCAAGTCAGGGACAACGGGAGCAGAGAAGAAAGAAGGATATGTCGAAGATCAAGTGCTTTAGATGTGGTGAGCTTGGCCACCACAACACCCAGTGTCTTCTCAAGAAGAAGGACAAGGAGGAGAAGCAGGACCAACAAGCAACATAAACAAAGATCGATAGGCTTTCCTCTTGATTGGAGGAAGACTTTGCCATGTATGCTGACATACCCCCAGGAGTCAAATGGGGTGATTTGGTTTTTTAGCCCCAGAGTGCTACAGATGGGCAGGATTCTTGAGGAGGTCCACCTCTTGAATCAAAACCTTGTTACAGGAGCCCACAATATTTAGTAGCAGGATGGATCAGTGGCAGTAGATGCAGTCAGATGGCAGAGTGACAAATGCAAAGTCTAGTTGCATGTCAGATGTTGGGGAGTTCAGCGTAGAGTTGGCATAGTGCAGAGTCAGTTGCAGCACAGATGCCTCAGCGACAACGTAGATACTAGCAACAGCCAGAGACTGGGGTGACATATCTATCATACTGATCATAATTGAGTCAATATTTTTGATGCTTTTCAGTTGCAGATGTTGTAGTTGCAGCGGCAGCAGATGGAGAGGCAGTTGCAGTGTAGATGCAGTGTTGGCAGCAGTTTAGTTAGCAGCAACACAAATGCATCACATGTCAGAGTTGTGCAATAGTTGGTGGGTAGCAATAGCCAGACATCAACAACGTGACAAGAATGTTGATTTGGGGTAGCATCGGATGTGCTCTAGCCATGAAAATTGGTGGAGAGGCTAAAGCACATGAGATCTCCAAGACCTAGAAATGGTTTGGGGAAATTTTGCATGGTGAAGGAGATATTAAAATAATTAATATTTTTAATGGGTTCCTAAGTCTAAACTTAGGAAAATAAAAATATTAATGGGTATTAATATAAAACTGGGTTAGAAGGTTCTAAATGACATGGATCAAACCAAATCTAATCTTAGTCGTTGATTAGAGATGTAATCTCGACCATTGAAGACTCAACAAAAAAAGTATAAGAGGAGGCTTGAGGGTCAATTGGAGATACACCAGATTGATCAATCAATTTGATTTTCTAGAGCGGAGTTTGCTAAGAGAAATCAAACCAGTGATCTAAGTTGCAGCGAGGGGCAGTGAGTGCAAGGCAGAGAGGTAGAGATAGTGCCTGAAGACCAGCGCAGAAGCAAAGAGGCAGACGTAGAGCTAGAGGGAGCCACGTAGAGGCCAGCAGTGACTGCGCAAAGGCCCATAGGGCCTGTGTGATTGACGCAGAGACTGCAGAAGTGATGCAGAGGGCCACAAATGTTGCGCAGAGCCTCAGAGAGTTGACGTAGAGGGCTTTAGGTTGATGCAAAGGCCAGGAGGGTTGAGGTAGTGCCTCAGAGAGGGGCTGGAGAGGGCTTCATGGAGCAGACTTTTAGAATATCTGCATCCAAAGACAGGTATTACTGCCAAATTATTTTCTCTGCCGGGTGAGCCAGTTTGGCACCCAGTGTACTCAAGAAAGATTGCTTAATAATAAAACCCTCACAACTACTACACCGATTTTCCCAAGTTGGGTTTTTCTGGGGATGATTGTCCAAAAATAATGGTGGCTCTTGTGTGTTTGACTATTTCTTTCAGTTGTTGATCTGTAGATGGTTGAGACTGCATTGTGTTTATTTCAATATTTATATGGTTAAATAACTTGTTAATAATTAAACAAGTAGATCACAGGAGAGCTGAAGGCACCAGTTGAATCAGAGAATTTGCAGCAGAAATAGTTGTCTTGAGAGACAAAAGCTGTTTCTAAGCATAAAGTAGCGGAGAAGGGTTGACACGGAGGCCCTGTGTCATCAGTTCGAGCCAGAGAAGGGGCCAGTGCAGAAGCAGAAGCAGAGAGAGGCAGAAGAGGCTCATGAAGAGCCACACCATCCTGCTAAGCCAAGTAGGAGTGACGCAGTTGGCTAGTGGAGCGATTCAACCACTGCCGAGATTGCGTAGAGCCTAGAGGCTCAGTTCGTCAGCTGTTGGGGCATGGGAAGCTGAGGGTAGATTGTGGAGTGTGAGGCTGGTGGGGTGCTGTTTTTGTTGAGGCAGAACAGTGCCTAACTTGACAGAACCAAGGTAGAAGGGAGTCACTAGCTAGGCGGATTTCTAGCCAAGAAATCTAGATCAATGTTGCAGGAGCATAGGAGATCAGAGAGGTGCAATTCGACTGTTGGCAAAAGGATTTCCAGGAGGGAAATTGAGACTAAGAGGGATTCCAGGAGAAGACTTCTAGGAGGGAAGTAGAGACTCAGAGGGAGTTTAACAGAGAACTTGCAGGAGGGAATTATAGACTCAGAGGAGTTGAAAGGAAGAGCAGGGATGGCCATGAACGGATTAAGGGATCGTGATAGGCTGGACGGGGTGTCCAACTTTGTCATTTGGAAGGCTAGGATCCTGTCTGTTTTAGATAGACATCGCATCAAGGCCTTCGCCTTGAGAACCGTGGCTATCCCAATCTACCGAACTAATAACGAAAAGTATGAGGATGCGATAGCCAAGGCAAAATGCATAATCCTTGATGGAGTCAAGGATCATGTAGTCCAACATATTACCGAGAAGGATACGACAAAGGAAATGTGGGACACGTTGACAAAGTTGTATGAAGGCACTTCCGTGCAGAGGAAGATGCTATTGGAGAATCAACTGTGGTTGTACCAGATGTAGAAGGGGGAGTAGATAGATCACTTCCTCAGTAGGTTGTAGGAGATCCTCAGTAGGGGAAGAGGAAGAAAAAGGACCTCTCCAAGATTAAGTGCTTCAACTGTTGGGAGCTGGGCCATATGCAACCTAGTGTCCTAGGAAGAAGAATAAGGGAGAGGCGTCTGACTCCAAGGCAGCATCAGCAAAGGAAGACAAGGAGGTAGAGGATGATGATGATTGTGCCATGAGTGCTCATGTACCTCTAGAGAAGAGGTGGGGAGACATCGAGCTGTAGTCAGGAGGACTACAAGCGATGAGGGGTAGGATCCTTGAGGTACCCAAACTCTTGGATCATATCTAGCTACGGGAGCCCCGAAGAGACAGTAGTAGGATGGTGGATGTTAGTAGAAGCAGATGCGGATGAAGCGACAGAGATTGCTAGAGTGCAAGGACCTGTAGTAGTGCAATGGGGATTGTGGCGGTGCAAGAGGCACATATGATGTTGCAACATTGCAAGAAGGGACAGAGGGGTTTGCAGCAGGGCGAGAGGCACAAAGATGTTGCAGCTGTGCAAAGATAATAGAGGGAGCACAGGATAGTGGCAGAGGGAGCTTCAACATCAAGAGGGTTTCTAGCCTGATAGGCATGTCAGTAGTTGGGTAGATCAGTTACCATCGTCTCAGTAATTGAGTTGCAGTGTAGCAGTAGCAGTGGTAGTGCTATGGGCAGCGCGATGCAACATGACGAGAGAGGGCTGCAGTGTTGGGAGGAAGGACTAGCAGCAACACAGATACAGAGGAGCTGTCATATAGATGTAGCAGTGGCAGTGTAGAGCCATGGGCAGTAGTATAAGATACAATAGTGCAACAGATGTTGGGCAGGAAGGCCAAACATCAGCACAGGTAACTGTGCTGGATGATCAGGGTGATGCTCAACGGTGGAGTATTACTAGAGCACATTCCTCGCTAAGAGGGAGTGTTGATTTGGGGTAGCATCAGATGTGCTCTAGCCATGAAAATTGGTGGAGAGGCTCAAGCACATGAGATCTCCAAGACCCAGAAATGATTTGGGGAAATTCTACTTGGTGAAGGAGATATTAAAATAATTAATATTTCTAATGGGTTCCTAAGTCTAAACTTAGGAAAATAAAAATATTAATGGGTATTAATATAAAATTGGGTTAGGAGGTTCTAAATGACATGGATCAAGCTAAATCTAATCTTAGCCATTGATTAGGGATGTGGTTGAAGACTCAACAGAAAAAGTATAAGAGGAGGCTTGAGTGTTAGTTGGAGATGCACCAGATTGATCAGTTAGTTCGATTTTCTAGAGTGGGGTTTGCTAAGAGAAATTGAACCAGTGATCAGAGTTGCAGTGAGGGGCAGTGAGTGCAAGACATAGAGGCAGAGATAGTGCCTGAAGACCAGCACAAAGTCAAATGCAGAGCCAAATGGAGCCATAGAGAGGCCAACAGTGACTACGTAGAGACCCAGAGGGCCTGCGTGATTGATGCAGAGGGCCAGAGAGGTTGCATAGAGCCTCAGAGGGTTTCAAGCTGATGCAGAGGCCAAGAGGGCTGACACAGTGCCTCAGAGAGGTGCTGGAGAGGGTTTCGTGGAGCATACTTTTAGAATATTTGGTTCCGAAGAGAGGTATCACTGCCAGATTATTTTCTCTATCAGGTGAGCCAGTTTGGCACCTAGTGTACTCAAGAAAAGATGCTTAATAATAAAACCCTCAGAACTGCTGCACTAGTTTTCCCAAGTTGGGTTTTTCCGGGGACGATTGTTCAAAAATAACGGTGTCCCTTGTGTGTTCGTCTATTTCTTTCAGCTGTTGATCTGTAGAAGGTTGAGACTACATTGTGTTTATTTCAGTATTTATATGGTTAAATAACTTGGTAATAATTAAACAAGTAGGCGCAATAAACCACATAGTGCAGGATAATTTCTAACGGGTAATACTTAGAAATTTCAAGAAGGAGATGATGTAGAAACAGGTTTTTGCTATAGCGGGTAGCAACACTAGAACACATTCCTTGCTAAGAGGGAGTGTTAGTTTTTATAGCATCAGATGTGTTCTAGCCTTGAAATTTTGTGGAGATGCTAGAATACATGAGTTCTCCAAAACCTAGAAATCGTTCTGGAAATTCCACCTAGAGACGACTTGATTAGATTATTAGTCGTTTTTAAAATATTTCCTGTCTAAACTTAGGGAATATGACTAATTAATCATTATTTATTAAGTCATGGTGAGAATGTTCTAGAAAAGTACATGGATTGACTTTTAGTTAATCCTAGCCATAGATTAGGATCTAATCTTGGCCGTTGAAGTCTCAACATAGGGTTATCAGAAGAAAGTTGATGGGTCTTGGAGAACACATTTGCAGAGTTCGATTTTGCTGAGAAATCAATTTCTAGAGTCGCAGCTATGTGTTGTCGGAAGTGATTCAACGAGGCCGAAGTAGTGAGAAAGGGCCAAAGATAGTGAGGCATGAGGAAGTTTTTCTAGTTCTGGCGAGTAAATCGCTGAGAGGTAGTGATTGCCACAGAGAGGCAACATAGAGGCAAGACAGAGCCCTCTTGGGGAGATTTCCGTTTTGCTGGGGAGAAGTCGAGATTCTGCGCTAGAAGCTGGGAAGAGGGTTCGAAGGAAAAGAGTACTAGTTTCCCAGACAACAACTGACGAGACAGTGAGAGGAGACGCAGTTCCGAGCTTGTGGGACACATTAGCTGCACAGGCTGATGCAGTGACTACGTAGAGGGAGCAAGGAGCAACTCAATTCGAGCTAAGGTCAGTGTGGGATCACCTGTGGAGTGAAAATTTTCTCACTAGTTATTATTGCTAGTTATTTCTCTGTTTGGAATGCTAGTTTAAGCATCGATAGTTTGTACTCTGATTTTCACTACTGAATAATATTAAAATCCTTAGCTGCTGCACTGGTTTTCCCGAGTTGGGTTTTTCCGGGGACTTAGTCCAAAAATAACAGTGTCATATGTGTGTGTGCATCAATTTCTTCCAGTGTTTTTATTTCTTCTGCAGTATTTGTTTTGTGAAGGTTGCAATGTATTTGTTTCTATATTTTCCGTAGTACACAACAAATAATTTGTTTAATTAAATTAACAAATAGAAGAATTAACATCAATTGCTGCAATAGGATTCAGGGTTAGCCGAAATTTCACATTCTAGTGTTATAATCTAAGTAATCTTGAGAAGTTGCTAATTTAGTTTAAAGATCATCATTACCTTATATGTAGTGTCGAAAGATGCATTGGATTTTGTATATGGTCATTTCATGAGCAATTGTCTATTGTGATCTTGATAACATTTTCTAGCGCCATCTATTTGGTTTATTGAGAACTTTGTTTTGGTGAAGATTGTCATTTTACATTGTTAAGTACTTCATTGTTCTAAAATTAATATCATTGTAATTTGCCTCTAAGTACTTAAGACTCTTAACAATCTCACTTAAAAATAATCACTCATCTTGTACTTGCATTTTAGGACTAGTCTTGCACTAATTAACCTACCTGCAAGCATAACCTTTGTCGATAGAAAGATAGGACCAACTCTCTCACCCAGCTTGCAAAGCCTAGACCCTCTTTTGTGGTTAACACGGTGACCTTGCAGTCGTTAGTGCCACAGTCTCTATAGCCCTTGAGGCATCAGGTGGTTAGAACTGTAGGGGAGCTATCGTTAATATAGCTTTTTCTATCTTCCCCTAGGTTTTTGTCTCACAACCTACACTAGAGACTAGCTTCAAAATAGTTGAGAGGAAGGATTCATTTAGATAGGCATCTAATTTAAAATAAACCAAGATTTTGCACTTCACATAGATTTAGGTATCGCATTTCATATAGGATAGTGGGCATCCTAAAGCAGCAACTCCTCATCTGGTGGCTTGGTAGATAACTCATGTTAAGCAAGTATTTTGACTCCATTAAGGCACTGGTCTCTCAAGTAATTTAATCTAATCATGCTAATAACTGAACTTGCTAATCATAATTAAGCAAGTTGCTAGGCCATTCAGTTGTGTCTCCCGGACTTGTCGGTTGTTGATAGGTCTTTCACCCTAACATCTCATAGGGACTAACCCCCATGGCCTGCTGTTGGGAGACAGCTAGTACGAAGAGGACAGGGATCAGAGTGATAGCACCTGCCTCGAGTCTTTGTCCATCTGTACAATTTGAGCGACAACACCCCCTTACAAGGCCTGCCAGATTTTGAGGCAGCACATCCCTAAGAAGGCTTATTATGCCATCAAAACATAATTCTTTTTTTTAATCCTTGTGTATTTTCATTTTTGGCTGGAAATGTTCCTTTAAAAATGGTAGTTTCCTTTCCTAAAGATCCTTTGAAGCAAATAAACGACCCTTGTAGCTAATGTTGAGAAAAGAAAAGAGAAATCCCCAGAAATCATAAAATGAAGTGTTCTACATTGTAACACTGGGTTCATTACACTTTTTCTTTAACAAAAGCCTTAGACATGACGTTAGTCTTTAACTAAGCCCTCACATGGTTTGCAAGGAATCATTGTCTTGGATGAGTTAATTGGATGTTCTGCAATAGAATGGCATCAAATATGTACAACCAAAACTGCACAACCAGCAATAGCCCAGTTGTAGATATTCCTACAGGTTCATAAAGAAGTTACAATGTTCTTAGAAGGACATTGTCCATTCCATTTTATGGCCTAAGAGTCTAAACCTTCACTTCGTTCCTTTTTTTGGTTGATCTAAAATCTCTCTAGGAAGGCCAACTGTAACTTTGGTTGAGCTGCAACTACCCTTATTCCATTTGTCAAGTAATTAGCCTTACATTTTACTGTAAAACTTTTCTTTCCAGGTTTTAGAAACATGAAATGTCTTTTTATCAATCTCAGTACTGGCTATTATTGTGAATTAAGTGGTTCCAGTGAACTTGGTTTTGAGTAAACTAGCATTCACAAATCAATTAAATTTATGAAAGCATATGGCTTATTGTCAAATTTTAGGGTATAAGTATACCATAATTTCGTACGTACATATATTGTAAAGAGATAAGTTTTGAAGGAATTCTTTCAACGTTTTTTCTAGTTGTTTGTAAGTGTGAATTATAGCAATATGTATGCTCCACTTGATTTTTTGACTAAGCTAAGCTTGTGCAGCTCCTTGAAAAGCTTCTTGAGCAGGGTGTTCGAAGTCCTCGAACTATACGTCTCACCGCTTTGCACTTAACTGGAATGTGGCTTATATATCCTGCGACAATCACATTCTATTTAAAGCAACTGAAGCTTCTTACTCTTCATGGAAGTGGTACTTCAAATGACGTTATCTATTTCTATACTCATTTATTTCAAAGAATAATTATTTACAGAAAACATATCATCTCAATGGCTTTTATTTTTTATTTTTGGGTGAATCCTGTTGACATGTTTTCGTGTTATAGTTTCTCAATTTATCCTTGACATGCTGTTTTGAGTTATGTTTCTACCAACTGCATTTTGGAGGTAGCTTTTTAAATGGCAGTCTTATGTTTGTGGTAATGCAACTTCAGTGGCTATTGATGAGGATCTGGATGGGGAATTGCTAGACAACTATGTAGCAGCAAGAGAATACATGACATTAGTTCAAAGCACTGATCCTGAACTAACTGAGGTAAAGAGATGTACAGAGATTCAATCTCTTGAATGACTTGTGTTGATGGCGAATTTGAATTATTTCCAGGAAAAGTTATAGGTATATATTTGCGTGTTTGGAATGAAAAGAAATGTTTCATGGTATCAAGTATCAGGAAACTGTATCTCTTTTGTCAATCATTATCTACATTTTTATTTCTGTTGCAGTTCTCCTGAGGATGCTTTATCACCACCAGTGCTCACTTATCTTTGTATTTTTTTAATCAGTGTTGTAGAGTGTGCTTTGTTAATGAATCAATAATTATTGACTTGGAAAAAACTAGGCAAACACTAAAAATTGCTGAACAGTTAGGATCTAGAGCACGATGAGGGAAGAGGATGAGAGCATGGGTGACTGAGAGTGCATAGGTGGGGGAGAATGCACAGGTGTAGGAGACTGTATGACCAATGTACAATAGTAAGAGAGTATGGATGGGGGCCATGATGGTTTCTAGTTCACAAGGCTGCAGTTTAGTTACTGATAGGCCTTCCAACCTCAACTTGATAAGCAATATGGCTCTCTTGCCCTTCTTTAATGAAAACGCTTTCAGAATCACTTCCATCTCATCAAGATGCATCTTATGGAGATGATCATCAGAGCCATGGCTGTTTATGGTTTAGGGGTCTAAGGACTGATTTTGTTGGAGACCAATTGGGCTAGGAATAAGAGTGTTCAACCCCTCAAATGCATCATTTGACGGGAATGCATTGTCCTCCAACCTATTGTTTATGCTTAGTTTGGAGCCCCATCTTCCATCGGGTATCATTCTCGCATAGAATATAGATCTTTGGGGTCTCTGCCTCTAGGAGGGATTGATATCCCTTCCAATACTTTGTTCGTCCTAGGCCATCACCTCAGTTGACTGTCATGATTGGGTCTGATTTTGGTTCTTTGGGGCTTCTTAACTATTTTAGTCCATTTGCATCTTCCTTGAATGCTCCCCTTTCTTTATGTACTTCCTTGACGTGCTAGCTCACCACCTATTGTCTAAGCAAGCCCTGAACTGGATAATCAATGAAGACATATGAAGATGGTATATTTAGGTTACCTGGATCTTAGCACTTAAAGGCCTTAGCATGAAGTTAGCCTTAATCACTTCCTACTGATGAGATATGACTCGATCATTCAAACTTAGTATACACATGACACTAGATGCATTACCCTCTCAGCCCCCCTTAGGTTGTTCTAGGTGGGCTCTCATAAAGTGTGAATCGAGATTGACCACCATATCTCATGGTTGGATAAGATTTGGCGGCCGTGTCACTTACAGGAGATGGAGAGTGAAAATCATCTCATTTTGTGATACTTCATCTACTATAGATCCATGGGAGGTTTTATCTTCAAGGATTTTGGTGGCTCCCTTTCTACTTTCTTCCACTACCTAGACTAGGGTTGCCTTGCTGGCTAGATGAGAGGAATTTTTGGGGCATAGATCTTAGCCTCTTCATACCCTGCCTTTATCAAATAACTTCAAGCAAATCCTTTCTTATTTCCAAGTTGTTCTGTTGGATTGGGAAACAAGTGATAGGCAGAGACCAAGAGACATTTAGATGCTCCTAAGGACTCTAGATTGATGAAGCCTTGGATCTTTGGTTGACCACACCATTGAGGGTTGACCAATCTCCACAGGACTGTTCTGGAGTTTCTGTTCCAAGGTAGATGTTACACATCGCTAGGCTAGGAGACATTCCAGTCGACATCCTAGTTCCAAATGCCCCCAAGGTAGGGTGCCCCTTGTTTAGTGCAGCCACGCTTCCATCCAGACTTTCCTTTACACACCCTTGGATGGTAGTAGACTTGCAAGACAAACAAACACATACACACATCCATTTGCCTGTGGCGTGCACATATATATTATGGATACAGTGTATACACACCCATATATATTATTTGCTAACTTGATCACAATATTTATAGTGGAAATCATTATATATAGAGGTTGCATGCAAGCAAGAAAATATACATGCAAGAAAGAAGGGTATAGGGATCTGTGGAAACCGATATCTTCATAATATATAGTTTTGAGAATGAAAGTTGTGTGTATATATGTTTGTGTTTTCATATATTTACATACATGTTTGTACATATACAACAGCAACTGCTCAGTGCTAACAAAGCATCTTATCTGGATTTCTACTTTTCGAATTGCTTTATTACTGCTTTCTCTGATAGGCATTTTCAACATGTGTGCTACAGTGGCTGATTTGAACATTGATTAAATATTTGTTTTTGGCAGGCATTTGTAAACTCAGAACTTTATGCTCGTGTTACAGTAGCTGTTCTTTTTCACAAGCTTGCTGATCAGGTTGAAAGTGTCCAGCTATTAGCAGACGAAAACATAGACAAGGATGTCCTTCCTGCATTTAGTTCTGGGAAAATGTTCCTTTTGGAGCTTGTAGATTCTGTGGTAAATACTCTCATTTGCATTTTTTATTTTCTTCTAAGCTTAACATTGAGTAATTCTATGCTGTAAGAGATAAATTTCTATTTTCTTTGAGCCCACCGAACTTCAATAAATCCTAATCTATAGCTACAAGCAGTGTTTTGAACATCTCGATAGCATTCTGATTTTTATTGCGAAATCACAATTTTTTGGCCCAGCTGATGTGTAATATCCCTTCTTAAAAATATATTATACCAATAATTTCCTGAGTTTGTTTGATTTAGTCTTTGGGAGATTTTGTCAAATAGTTAGAATGTATATGGCTGTAGGTATTTTTCTCTGATATTTCATTGCAAGTAGCAAATACAGTGCCAGAAGAACTATGAATATACTTCAAATCAGTGAAAATAATTTTACATTGCACTCAGGAATCACACAGGCCTACAATGAGTAGTGGTTGTAACAGCCATATAACAACCTTTCCCATTATGAGAATACTCAGAATCATTGCAATGGTGAAGGAAACTTCAAATAGCTGAGCAATTTATTTAAAACTCAGAGTTATATTCTTCACTGCTGACACAATTTTTAATGATAATTTCCCTGAGCAAGGACAGCCATATGGTTATATAAACATGTTGGAATTTCTAACTCTAACTGTTAGAATCCTTAATGTACTTTCTGATTTATTTTTGCTTACTTGTTCTGTTTGATTAACAAGTTATTTACGATGTAAATACTGAAAATAAATACAAGTACATGCTCAACACATTACAGATCACCAATTGAAGGAAAAAACAAGCACACAAATGACATCGTTGTTTTTGGACCAATGTCCCCGGAAAAACCCAATGCGGGAAGACCGACGCAACTATCTGAGGGTTTTATTATTAAGCAGTTTCAGAATACAATCTGGGTGCCAAACCGGCTCACCCAACAGAGAATGATCTCGGCAGTAGTACCTCTCAGTCGGAGACATATTCTGGCTAAAACACTGGATGAACAATTCCACAACTCTCAGCTCCATTCTGCCCCACGAAATCTCTAGCGTCTGCCTCTTTGGCCTAGTGTCACCCCAACTTGCCCTGTGTCAACTTCTAGAGCCTCTGCATCACCCACGCTGGCTCTCTCTGGCATTGTGCAGCTCCTGGATGCCTCTGCGTGGGACCTGACTGGCTTTGCGTGGCCTCTAGCTGGCTCTACGTCCCTCTCTCGGCTTCCGCGCTGATGCTCCCGGTACCCTCTCTGCCTCTGCTTCTGTATTCACTGCCCCACAGCTGCAACTCTGATCACTCCTTCGATTTCCTTAGCAAGCCTTGCCCCAGAAAATCGATTTTTCTAAGTTACCAGGATTCGGATCCGGATCCAGATTCGGATGCGGATACGGATCCGGATCCATCAGATTTTTTAAAAGCCAGGATCCGGATACGGCGGGGAAACGACATGTATATTATATAATATGGAAAAGGCTACAGTATTCATGGTTACTGGTCTAACCTCTGTTGATACAATTTGAATATCTCAGCATGCAGCTACATCATTATGTGTAGACAAAATTGGCCATCTAAAATTAACTTGTATGTGGTATGTAATAGGGGCAACTTCCACCCTCACAAGATACTTTTAGGCCTTGAGCCATTAATATGTTTCCTTACTTTCAAAGAAGATAAACATTAGCAATTATAATTTGTAAAAATACAAAATTTTAAATATATAATTATATTTTATGCGATATTTAATAATAAATATATATTTTCCATATATGATATAATAAACTAATATATTTGATTTAATAGATATATATAAATTTTAATATTTCTATTTATAGTGCAATTATATAAATTATAATTAAATATAGGACTTAATTTAAATTTAATTTTTTTTAAAATCTAGTTTTTATCTTATCTATATAATTTTAATTTAGAAATTAAATATAAATATAAAATTAACTTTTATACCGAATTTTAAAATTTAATTAATATATATGAGTTTACATATTATAAATTTTAATTTGGTATAATATATCTGTATTATTATTATTATATGTTATAAATTACATAGTTGTTAATATTAATAAGTTATAAGCTGAGTTCATTAATATATGAGCTTACGATATTATAAATTTAAATTTATATTATTATCATTATTATTATATGTTATAAGTTATATAGTTATTAATCTTAATAAGTTACTAGTTGAGCTCCGACATCTGAACGTGAATAATCTCTAGAACATTAATAAATTTTCCGTAAGTGTCTCCAAGTGTCCCCATGTTCCAACGAATGGTTAGCCCTTGGTTTCCGATACCATAGTATTTCTAACATCACTGATATGTTCCATTGGTGACGGGATGACCCAGAGAGGGTGCCCGCCATGGTGGCTACAAGCCACCCACCGAATGCATTTTACTAGCCAGGTATTAAGCTAAGTATTATTTGGGAAATAACCTCTTCCGTGAGCAAATAGACCCGAAGCTAGGTATTTATTCAACGAATATTAATAGTGTGTTAATTCAACAAATATTAATAGAGTATTAATTCAGCGAATATGAACTTCTCCCGTTAACAGAGTATTAATTCAACCAATATTAATAGAGTATTAATTCAGCGAATATGAACTTCTCCCGTGACCAAAGGGACTCAAAGTTAGGAATTAATTCAACGAATATTAACAGAAAATTAATTCAGTGAATATAGGTATTTTTGTGTTGTAAAAATCCCAAATTGCAGGAACGCAGTTTGAATTCCGGGGTGCACATTATCGTCAAGAAAACATTTTCTTATGGGTCCCTAGGCGGATCCAAGCGAATCCGGATCCGGATCCGGATCAGATCCGGGGATCCGCGAATCCATCCCCCATGGCTGACGGATCCGGTAACATAGGCTTTTAGCAAGCTAGCAAAGCCCACAATGATCCTTGAATCGCCCTCCTCCAAGCTCTGTTAATTTGGCCCAACCGCTGCGATGTAATTCCCAAAAAATGGTGCTACTGTCTAAATTGAAGAGCTGCTAGAGCCCTCTCTACTGCTCAGAGGATTCTTGGAATTTAATTCAAGCCTCTACTCAAGAAACCCATAATAACCCACGAAGGGTTTGGCCAAAGTTTGACGCTACAATTTTGGCCTCCTTGAGCTTGACTAGCTCTCCTACTGGGAAATTCAACCTCCTGAATAATCTGCTGCTGTAATGCCCGCAAACCCTGGTAGAAGGCTTCCCAAGCCTTCCCACCGAATCTCCACCTCGAACTCCCTTAACTCCACAAACTCCTAGAGTGCCTCTAGCAGTGACTTGCACTCCTTGCGTTGCTGTGGCTCTCTCTGCTGCTGCAAATCGACCTCCTGCTGCTGGTACGAATTGGGCTGAAGAAGAACTCCCTCCTAGGGCTGGCACTCAAAGTCCATGAAGCAAGGGCTGAGATTTCCGCTTGGAAACACTTGGTGTGCTGAACAACACATGCAAACTTGGCTCATTGCTCAAGCATGCTCTTGTCAAAGACAAATTCTGAAATGATGAATGATAACCAAATTGAGAGCTCCTCCCTTCTTTTTCTATTGAATTGCCTCCAAGGCTGCCCATGTGGGCCCACATTGACTTCCTCCCACCTTCTTCGAGCCAGTGAGAGCGTACTCTCCATGTGGGCCGAAAATGCCTTTGTGGTGGCCCCTACATTCCACCAAAGCCACAATCTTTCGCTGAGCGCTATAGTTGGAGTGCCTCTTAGGCCAAAAATCATGTATGGGTCCCCTAGGCCCTCTTTCCCTAAGTGAAATAATGCAAAATGCCAAAATTGAGCAAAATTTCGATATTCCCTTAGTGAAACACCAAGCAGGGATATCACAGTAGCATTCAATCCTTTAGCATTGATATATTGTAGCAATGGGCTTGTTACTGACCCGATTAGCAAGGTTGCAAAGTTCTACGCAAACTTCTACGATGGGCGCACACAAGGTGAGGCTAGTGCCTTAAATGTGGTCAAAAGGTGAGTTGGAGTAAATTAGTGGTCGTCCTTCTCATTTTTTGTATATAAATCTGCAGCAGAAAACTAAAGCCACAAAAACACTAGACTCAACTCTGTTAGATATAGCGTATGAGTATTCAAAATTGGTGCAGAGAAAATTTACTAACCAGATCTAAAGTTGCTTTTATGTTGGGATCACTGAGATGGGTTATAGAAAAAATCAGCTTGTTGCCTTGTTACTGGAGACTGTAAAGTCTGCAGAAAATTGTGGGGAAAACAACCTAATTCCTCTTAAAGGGCCACCTAATTATTTCCTAAGCACTACTAGATCACTGATGTAGGGGCGGGGAAGTTGGAAGGTGTTAGATTGATCTTAAAAGATCACTTCCAAACTGGAAATTGAATTTTTGCAGCTATGGGATTAATTCTCTCTCGGTGTTAAGCCCAGGAACTTCCAGTAATAAATTTAATTAAATAACAGCTGGAAGTGCTTACTTTTTCAACTCTAAATTGAAAAATGAACAATGTGTATTAATTTTAGAGCCTAACAAGATTCCAAGCGGAAAAGATTACTTTTCAAGAGCATGGAACCTTGGAAATATTGCAGATTTATTCTGTAACAGCAATAGAAATACACAGAACTGCAAGCAAAACACTTGATACAAAGGGTGAAAGATATTGAAAAATAATTTAAATTCAATGTATCAAACCTTGGCTAAGATCTAACTGTATATTCAATGACGGAAGGTAAATAGAGTTGCTATCTGAGGATAAAACTTTAAAATCAACAAGTTAATAATTCTATGCTAAAGCAGAGAATAAAAAAAATTGTTTTTTCAAATATATAAGTTGGTTGTTGCAATTTGTTACCTTGTACAGCAATGACTTGACCTCATGAGCTGAGTTGTGAAACACACTTCTCTCAAAGTTGGCCTTGCAATAGATCATAGCAGTGAGATCGGTCTGAGAGAATTCACCCCCTTTTGTGACTTAAGATCTTCTCCACTTTTTGGACTCAACTAAGAGCAGCCCCTAGCATGGCATTCTCTAGCCATTGGTTTGACTGTGCGGTGAAATACAAGCCCCTCACCTGGTTGAAGCTCCCTATTGGAATGGTCCAACCTTGGAGCAATCCACCTGCAACAAGGAAACAAAGTGGGCTTGCACCCTAGATTTTATACTCCACATGGCTATGTAGCCTCTCACCAAGTCGATCCTGAAGCTTTTTTACGATCTTACTTAATGGAGAAAATCTTAGATTAAACCGATTACTACAATAAACCAAGAAGAAAAACGATAGTAAAATCCAATTTGACAATGTAAAGAATACACAAGTTTGCAAATGAAGCTTTTTTTTGAATGGCACTAATTTCACAAAACAACCACCTTTTACTAGAGGGAGGCTAGCCTTTTATAAACTTTTCCCAATGACTAGATAAGCGTTAGTTACAGCTAGTTGGATTCCTCCTCTAGACAATAATGTTTACTAGTGAACCCTATGTTGAAGACTTGGTAATTTTAATAAAATATTGCAATTACATTCCTATTTTGCCTAGTAAGGGGTTGAACTGACTCACGAATTCCCTTGGAGATCCACGCCCCCTTTGTTTGTAGTTTAGAAGTTGAAGAATGGTCCATAGATTCTCCAACACCCCTCTAAAATGCCCAACATCCCTCTCAAACAGCTACCTTGAAGCTCGACTTGGAAGATGGTTTGATTTGGTCCATAAGATGACCTTTTGACTTCGCAACTGCTAGTAATTTGCCCATTTGCTAACTCCTAGTCCAAGATGCTCAAACGTGACCTTTGACTCCCAACAACCACCTTGTCCTTTCAAACGACTAGTTGACTTGACTTTTCTTGGCTAGTAGAATTTGAGTTGCCACCTTTTTCTTCTATCTTCAACACCTTGATGATTTGGCCAAGCATTCCACCTTCAACAAATTCTGAATTTTTTGAGATTTTGCTGGAGCTACGGATGGATGACTAAATGTGCCTCATGGAGGAGATGATTTTGTGGATGACTTTGCAATTTATATGGATTCTTCATGTCTAAGTTTTATGGATGCACATGATTTCTTGAATGTTGTCTCTCTAAATCTTCTTGGGATTGTCTATGAATGATCATTAAGTGCGAATGTGCTTATCTAGTGATGAGGGTACATTTTCTTTATATTGTTCTTGGATAGATCCTTTCTTTTAAATCCTAGGAAGATTTCTAGTGGAGAATCTTCCCTTGAATTTCTTTTGGAGCATTTAAAAGTACAAGGTTGATCTTCTAGGGTTTGTAGTGGAAACCCTAGTCATCACCCTAGATCCACTTACATTGTTTCATGAGAGGCCTTAGCTGACCTCATATGCTCAATGAAAATGCACCAATCTTCGGTTCTCCCATCGCTCTTATTTTCTTGAACAAACTGCAATCCATTTTGTTGGATTTATTCTTCATATCAACTTGAAACTCATTTCCTTAAATCCCAACAATCTTAAGGAATCCCCCCTGAAGTTGGAGCAAAGGGCATGAAGTGAAGAATAGGGTTGGTGAGGTGGTAGTGGCCTCCCTCTTACTTGCACTCAAACCACACTTAAGCTTTTGGACATTATCTTGAGAGGTGTAAGTTTGTGTGATAATAGAACCTGTAACAAGAGATGCTTGGATTTGACTTGATCCTTCCTGGTGTTTGTGCATTGCTACAACTCTACATACAACCACCATGGGTTCATTTTCTATCAAAAACATTGCTACCATGCCGATTTCCATGATTTGTCATTTTGGTTAAGAATCGTTATCCACAGTGATTTGATTGAGTCAAACACAAAATGAAAATTCACAATGTCAAACACAACAAAGATCATATAGGAAAAATCACAATTCTTTCTAAACATCGCTATATTTTCAAAGAAACTGCCCAAGTTGTGAAAAATATGCCAATATAAAGCCAAAATTTGATTTTTTTAGTGCCCATAAAACTCCATGGGTCAAATTTCTACCAATGACATGAGTGCCTTGTCATATATCCCGATTTTTTATTCTGGTTCAGTACCCATATCCATAGGCAATCTGTCTTGAGCTACCAAATGATGCTAACTCATTGGCTGCAACAATTCTCAGAAGTATGACAGAATCAGTCAAGCTTGGAACAGATTTAAGAGGTAGATATTGCCCTAATAATGACAGCTTTTCGAATTGATGTACATAAAAAGATGGATCTTCCCCTAAATGCACTGATGTTGGTATTGAGTTTATGTGAATTGTTGGGGTGTCTCAATGTTGTCTGTTTGTCATAAGGTGTTTTCAGTTGCAATTCGATGCCCTTCTTCAAAAGTGAAGACAAAGGGGGCATATATGCATGGACCAGGGTTCTTTGTTAGCAACCATATTCATAATTATTTTTGAATTTTAAATTCATACTTTTGTTTGTTAGAGAAGTCATTGTAAATTTCGTATGTAAAAAATCAAGGATCAATTTGCAGATCTACATAAAAACTGGGATTACTTTGTTGAGTCAAGTGGCGTTTGGCCTTGTTAAAGGTGTAGGGCTTATTTCTCTATGTCTTAGGTGTTGTTTTTAGCATAATATAAATAATAATGGCATACAACAATGTCAAGATTGTGTTGTCGTCCTTGAGAAATTTTTATGGCCCTAGGATATGGCATCAACCATGATTCCATGTTGTGTATGGAATTTCTCAGGCAGTATGTGCCATGACTTGCTCTCTTTGATCCTAGGATTTTATTTCATCTTTTTCTAACTAGGCTTTTTGATATATTTTGCTGACTTTGCTTGCCTCAACCACTTTTGGGATTTCAGGTTTTAGTTAGTCCTCTTGGAGTATGAACTGCTATCTCGTACCTGGGGTGTAACAACACGTGATTCTTATTGTAACCTATTTGTAATATTTTTGCATATAATGGGAAGATATTTTGTGATGATTTTTTTCCTGAAAAACAATTATTTCGCGCAATAAACTGCTATTTCTGATTCTATGCCTTTTATTTTATTTTTTTCCAACCAATGTTATCGGAACCAAACCATTGACCAAACTGGTAGACCACCCAAACCTGGGAACTGCTCAGAACCGGTAAAAAAAGGGACCAAAAAAACGGTCGATCAAACATTCATAAACTATTCAAATTTTAAAGAAAAACATATATATTCATGTGCATCCATATCGATCCAAAGCATTTATACACATATGCAAAAGTTCTCATTTATATAGCATGTAAGGGTTCATATATCCAAAATAGGATTGAGTGCAATCCATCTCTGAACCAAAAATACATCAACAAATAGGCTCAAGATGGCTGTAGCATCCAAAAAAAATCATGCTACAGAAAATACCTACATAATACATATCATCAAAATCATTGCCTATATTGGGATTTTCTTCATTATTATCACCCTCTAAGCATTGAATTTAATTTTCTAAAAAGTTAACATGTGAAGTCAAGATTTTGTTTGAGTGATGGGTACATTTTTACTAGGGTCATGACATAGGAGTTCAAAATCAAAGCAACTAACATCAAGGTACACAGAGGGCTTGGTGCTCTTGGTTAAATGCTAGTTCCATACCTTTCTACATGACAAAATCCAATGGAAACCTTGCAATCCCCGCAATCTTGAAATCCGAAAAACTGTTAAGTCTGGTATATTTTGAGTGGTATCTAAAAGTCTATTTTCTCCATATGAAATCCAATGAGGTCAGAACCACTATCAAACATCCTGAGTCAATTAACGGTAATGTTAAAAATTTCAGGAAAATGAACATTACCATTAATTGCATAGCAATAGTAGTGCCATAGGCTTACCCCACTCATTTGTATTTTTTTTTTAAAATTGCGTTTGGAACATCCATGGTCATGTTGTATGGAACCAGCCAGTTCAGTGAAAAATGGCTGGTTTGGTACTGAATTGGCTGGTTCTGTTATAGAACCAGCTGGTTCAGTACCAAAACAGCCATTTCTGGTTCTAGACCTCGAACTGGACCATTTTGGGGGTAAACCAGTCAGATTAGCCGGTTCCACCAGTTCCAGTCTGGTTCTGATAACATTGGTTCCAACTAGGCTTTATGACGTCTTAATGAATTGGCTGTTCGAAACTCAGAACTTGACTGCTCTTCTTCAACCACTTCTGGAATTTCAGTTTTCAGCTATCATTTTATGCCCCTTTGGAGTGTGGACTAGTATTTCATAGCTGGGATGTAACGATATTCTATTCTTATTGTCACTTTTTTGTAATTTTTTCATATAATATGAGCATCTTGTATGATGAAAAAATTATGTACTGAACAACAAAATATTTGCTCAACAACTTGCTCTTTTTGATCCTATGGCTTTTATTTCATCTTGTTCTGACTTGGCTTTATGATATGTCTGACTGAATCGGCTGCTTCAAACTCAGACCTTGACTGGCCTTCCTCCACCTGTTTTTGGCCTTTTAGATTTCAGATGTCATTGTGTTCTTTTGGAGTGTGGACTAGTATAACATACCTGGGGTGTGACAGTATGCCATTTTTACTGTGACCATCTTGCATATAATAAGAGAATCTTTTATGATGAAAAAATTGTGTACTGAAAAGAAAAATATTGTTTTCCAATAATTTGCTATTTTTGATCATATGGCTTTTACTTCATCCTCTTCTGGCTAGGCTTTATAATATTCTATACTAAATTGGTTGTTACAAACTCAGAATTTGACTGGCCTGCATCTTGGGCTTTCGGATTTTAGTTATTGTTATGTTTCCTTTTAGAGAGTGGACAAGTATTTCACACCTGGGGTGTGACAACATGCCGATATTATTGTGAACTTTTTGTAATGTTTTGCATATAATAATAGCATACTTATAATGAAAATTGTCTACTGAAGAACGAAATGTTTTATTTGTATTGTATGATTTGTATGGACCAATAAACTTTTGGGATTTATCATTGAACTTTTAAAGTCAATTTTAAAAAATAATACAATTGTATTCACACTTCAAGCAATGAGGAATACATATTTTGTTCTTCACATTGTTCATGTGTATATAATCTAGCTATTTGAGTTAGAAATTACTTATAAGGATCTTTGGTTTCAGTATCAGGGAGAGAGCGGATGGAAGCCATCAAACTATACTGGTCTTTGTGAGAAGATTCTCTCTAAGAGTCAATCGGTGGTATGCCATTAATCTTCTTCCAATTGTTAGTGACATGCTATACTTTTTCTCCTTTGCCACCATTTTCTAGGTGTGTATATACATTAATCTGTTGATATTTTGAGCATTGCATTCAATAGAATTTGTTTCTTTTTTATTTTTATTACCTAAAGTTCCTCCACTTGGCTTGTCAAATCTTCATCTTTTCTTTCATACAACATATAAACAAGAAAAAATCCATCCACTAAACATTTACGTATTTGCAGAATACAATTCTTTCTTCCTTTCAAAAGCAATCAATCAAATCAATCTTATCCAACCCATACAAGCATCTTATGTGATGACCAGTACAATCAATTGATGCTTCACATGGAAGTACATAAGAAAAATCATTATTCCTAGGTTTTGGCATGAGCAACTAATTTTACTTCAAAAATTTAAATTTGTGATCATGATAAGGTATCAAAATTTAAAGTAGAGGTCATCTACAGCACACCTAAAAATGGGGTTGTTGATTTTTTGTAATTTTTGTAGCTATGGTCGGTCTTCATAATTAATATTTTTCTCTTGATACATTTGTAATATATTTTTTCCTTCAAGATATGACCATGGCTTTCCAAGAGTAGGGCCTTCTCATTTATGCTGAAGAAGTTGAAGAAGATTATTCCCATCCAAAAGAAAACATCACCCCTGATCATATTGATCATTCTATTAATGAAAGTAATCAAGGTTGTGATGAAGAAGAATTCCATGAGCAAAGGGAAGAGTCCTTTCTGGATCATCAAGGTGAACAAATTGAAAGTGACGTTGAAGATGATCTAGGAAGGGAGCATGGTGAGGATCATGCTAAAGATGACACTTTGGCAAGTGAAGTTGAGGCACACTCCACCCTTTTCATTGATTTTGAAGACCTTGAAAAGGGTGATCCCATAAATTCCCTAGAAATGGACATTTGTGATTTTCTGCATATCAAGGAGGGGAAGTGGGATATGAGTAGGCATCATTTTTACAAGGATCCAATTTATGATATCGATGAGGATGTTAACAATGACCTTGTCCTACCTTGTACTCTAGATAATTAGGAAGATGTTATCATTGATGTATTTGAGCCATTCTTAGATCTTCCTGTTGACATCTCTTAGTCATATTCATGTTGCATACATTTTGAACATGATGGATCAACATTGGTTGACCCTTTTAATTTGATTGTTGTGATAAGCTACTTGGGTGTCGAGATCTTGTCCTACAACCATCTCCCTCATCATATCACTCTCAACATGTACCTGAGGACATCAATGAGAGTTGTATCCCTAAGAGAGATAGCTCTTGAGCGAAAATTCTTGAGCTTGATCACTGATTACTCCATATTCAGGTTGCAGAAGAGGGCCTGATGGTATAAGCCAGATTCCTCTCCTCCCTTTTCATCCATGACTCCTTTTCATGAATGCATGGTCACCTTATTTTCCCACCTCCCGCCTATGTGATTCAATATGTGGGCATTGTGATGCGGATTATTGTAATGCTGGATTGCGTTATGTTGGTTGCATTCATTATATTACTATACTTAAGTCATGCATTGTATGCTAATATATAGTAGGTAGTTGCATTGCATCTTGTGTGAGCATTCTAGCATCTTGCGTTTCATTTCATGTTTCATGCTAGAATAGATTGCATTTAGCATAGATTTTATTTTTAGTATGGATTTATATCTTCATATAAAACATGAGTGATACCCTACACGCAGCACACATGCTCCCAAACAAGTTGATTGGAATGTGCAGGTTATAGGCTTGTGAGCCCAGAGATTGGTGGAGTTCTCATGAACTACTCGTTTGAGCATATGGAATATGTGCTCTACGGTGAGCTCATGTCCTTGAGTTGGAGCGGAATGTTACCCACCAAAATGGGTAACCCTATAGGAGAAAACTTTTCTCCTATTTCTTGTCAGCCAGTCAGTCAGTCACATAGTTGGCAACGCCTGACAACCACCACTAGTTAATGATATCCATTATATCTCTACCACTTGCATCATCCATATGCCTCTCACCCACCTAGCATGAGCACATGGACAAAGGTGGGCTTCCGCTCAAAAGGTACTTTGATCTTTTTTAGATCGGGAGCTTATGCTTGTTTGTTTTTGGGCATTTGGTATGGATTATAGGGAGATCTAGAAGAAGGATGGGTTTTGACCATGACCTTGTTCTCTCACTTTAAATGGGGGGTTAATCTCTGATCCTAGTCCAATGGGATATGCCCTAATGGCCTAATGGGTATAGGAGGCGCACTACTTACGAAGCCCAGATTGAGATAGTGTAGTTCCATCTATCCCTATGTCATAGTTAACAATTTCCATCATACATTACAAGCCCTTATCTCGCATCCATTCTTTGAGTTCAACTGACCATTGGTTGTTTGGGATTTGGCACCCATATGCCCATGTACCTGGGTAGGGCCTGAAAACTTTGCCCTAGGAGGTTGATGCAGCTAAAAGAAACAGAAAGAGCATATCATGACCACACAAAACTAAAGAAATAAAAATCAAAATGTAAAAGATGGCGAAGGACATAAAGGTTAGCACATGGGTAAAAGTCTAGCATCAACTCTACCTCACTCATATGACCATCACCCGGTTCCTGAGCATTCATTGCTCCATTACATTAAAAAAAGGAACCCTTGCATGTTCGAACCCTGATGAGAGATAAACTGACTCATCATTAAGGGGTAATACAACCGTGACATCATTCAAAGCAAGCTTAACCCTTAAGCTATAAATAGTAATACAAAGAAAATTCAAGAAGAAGTAAAAAGCGCACAAGAGGGGTGGAAAAACAAAGGCCGAGTTGGTAACTCATGCATCCACAAATGCTCCCTCCTCACATCCATAGGCTCAGGATGTGTATACCCCCATAAGTTGGCCCCTTTAACCATGGCACTTTGCCAAGAAGTCTTAACCCCTCCATACCATCATTATTATTCACTAACACCTATCAATTGGAGGGTGGAATGAAAAAATGTTACTTACCCTTAGGGGCTAGAAACACATAAAAGGGTTGTCCTTTAGCCACTCCTACCTAGGGAGAAAACACCATTGCAAGTTCAAGGCGCTGATTTCGGAAAGGGATCCATATCTGAAGTATTAAATAGCCCATGACACTCAATCTTGGTTCACTTAGATGCAATAATGTTTTTTTGTCCCTATTCCCTAATGATTGGTTGCTTTCACTAGAATCTATGTTGTGATTTTTAGGTGTTTCGATAACCCATGTCTTGAGCACCTTCTCCATAGGTACCCAAGCTATTAGAGAAGTATATTGGCATAAACATGTCAAACAATAAGACTCTTGGGCCTCCTAACAACAACATATGACACATGTTCCACGACACCTCCTGCACCCTGGAAGTTGTACCGCATTACGCCTAATTTGATGATTCTTTAGGATGAAACACCTATACCCAACATTCCCCTAGGCCGACCTTAGCACCAATTAATGGATCGTAGCTAATTTAAGGGTTATATGAGGATGGTCTCACCTTTAGAGACTTGGTAGGGCTAGTTGCACCTGAGAAGTCCTCAACGCTGGAGCAGAGAAGGACACCTTGAGCAGTTGGAGACCCATGGAGACCACTTTGTGGTGCCCCAGCTAGATCTTGTGACCACAGAGGAGCCATTGAGGTGAATTTTAGGGCCAACTCTGAAATCTTTATTTTTACATGCTTCTACATCATCTTGTACACCTCATAGCACTTGCGCATGCCATTTTCAGCTTCTTTCATGCATGGCGTCAACCCTAGGGAGCTAGTATGTCCACACATATGGGCTTATTAAGGCATTTGTTGTTGGAGCTAGTGGGTTGGCTTGTAATCCGAGCATATGTTGTGATCAAACTTGTTTTAGGGGTGTCATGAGGCTAATATTAGGTCCTACTCTTGATATAAATAGAGGAGAGGCTCATTCATTTCTATTCATCATCACTTGTGACTATTTCAGCCCTCCTTGGAGATTTTCAGCCCTTGTGTATCTTGGAGAGATGTTATCTATGGAGAACTTTGTTTATTGGAGCTATTTTCTTAGCATTGGAGAAGTTATCTTGGATCAATGAAAGGATTGTTCATGCATTTTGTCTTGTAAGTGATCCTTGAATTTTATAAAATTTGATCTTATTGTCTAATGTATGGAATGAATTGATAATCTAGGATTTTTCTATTGCACCAATTATTATTGAAGATCAATTGCATAAAATCTCGATATCATGATTGTATGCGTTGCCGCAAAATCTGGCAAACCTTGAGGAGGGGTATCCTACAAGGCTAACACTAGACCAAGTGACAACAATGGGGTGATGGCCCATTGTCACCACAACCAAAACCCCCTTCTCTTTATGGATTTTCACTAATGGGAGGAGTCCCGATATTTGCGGAGGCCACCTAATGGGTATTATATGGTTAGGGTACAAGGTGACACTATGAGGCGTTCTACAAGAAAGTCATAATTTAGGCTCAAGGCTTGTGATAGAGGCCTATTAGATAAGGCACAAGAACTAGGGTTTGTTTGGTATGTTGAGTGTTGGGATGGTCGAAGGTTGAGGCAAGGAAAAAGGGTTTCCAATAATGATTTTCAATAATAACAAGGCACATGAAACCCTCAAAAAACCCCCCAAATTGAAGCTAAATCCAAACTAGGGCAAATAAATTTATGGACAAAATTGAAGTGAATGCCTACCTAAAGAAGGCATTCTGTTGCAACCACTCTTCCTTTGGAATTTAGACTCTCCAACTCTAGAAATTCCCCTTCCCAAGGAATTCACACCAAGCCCTAGCTTGGTTGCTTGGCCTTAAAGGGGTCGAATTAGGGCAAGGAGAGGAGAGGGAAAATTTATGGATTAAAGTCGAAGTAATCATCAACAAAGGAGGGCCAGTCCCTTATCCTTGTGTGGATGGAGTCTATGAGTTGATTGCATGACCACAAAGTTGTTGAGGAAGAATTTTTAATGCCCTAGCACCAAAAACCCTAACAATTACCTATGCAATGGATCAAAATGTTTCATGGGAGAGCTAATTAAAGTTCACCACTAGGATATCCATTCACATGTTATTCATGTGTAATGCATGCAATGATGACAACTAGATACCATTCAATAGATTCTTAGTAATTAGGGCATAATAACAAAATCCCAGATTCAATATATTCCATACATTAGACATAAAATAGATATTCAACAATAACCTCACTTACAAAGATAACATGCAAGATAATCCATCCATTGATCCAAGCCAATAGCTACAAAGAAAAATGGTTTGCTCAAAATATCAAAGTGCATTCATAGGTCACATCTCTACCACAAGAAAAGAGAGCCAAATTTCTCTAAAGAGAGGCCAAACTCTCCAAGTTGTCATGATCCTTTACAACAAATTATCTCTCCTCTACTTATATGAGGAGTCACAAAGTTAATTTTAGCCTAATGCTCCGGAAAACAATAAAATAATGATGCAACAAGAAGTTAGGTCATAAACTGACCTAATAGCCAATGACAAAACACAAATGATTCCCCACACGTGTGAGCCGTAAGGAAGAATGTGTTGATGTCATCCATGCATAGACTCTTTTATGGCATGCATTTGAGGGCTAAAGGTGCCAAGTGAAGTGTAGAAGCCTTGTACAATTGGGATGTGAAGGTTGGCCTTCACATTTCTGTCAATCTCTCCCTGTGGGCCCCCAAATTGCATCTTGGGGTCAAACCATGGTCTCATGTGTCTCCAGGTGGCCAAAATGCCTGTCTCTGCTCCAACGTTGGGGGCTTTCAAGGTGGTGCTAGCCCTCCCATGTCTTAAACTATGATACATCCTCCTCTAGGCCCTAGTTCAACTACCATCCCTCTAATAGTGCTAAGCCGGATGGGGGCATGCTGGGTCCAAGTGCATCATCCCATAAAAGTCATCAATGTAGGGCAAAATGTTGGAAATTTGTGGGTGCTATAGGTGCCCATAGGTATGTATGATGCTTTGCTGCTGCTTGGTGTCCCCTGGCTCTCAACGCCTCACTTGTGGGTGTCAATATGCTCCTTTAGAAGACCTGGACCCCAATTAAGTTGCCCAAACCATGGCTATGGAATCGCATGACAAATACACAATATCCAGTGCTAGCAACTACATCATTAGGTACATTTAATCATTTATGCATCTAAGTGGACTACGTTTGAAAGTAGTGGACAATTTGACATTTCGAGTAAGGCTTCCCTTCCATAATTAAGGCTTTGAACTCACAATGGTGTTACCTCCCTAGGTAGGAGTGGTCAATAAACCACCCTATTAGGTGTTTCTAGCCCCCAAGAGGAAGTGAAATGTCCTTGGTCCACCCTTCAATTGATAGGTGTCATTTGAATAATTATGGAATGGAGGGGAGAAGACTTCATGGCCAAGTGCCATAGTCAAAGGGACCAACAATGATGGGATCCTCATCCTACGTGTACAAATGTTGGGAGGGAGCAATCGTGGATGCATGAGTTACCAACTCGGCCTTTGTTTTCCTCCTCTCTTGTTCGCCCTTCATTTTTTCTTGATTTTTCTTTGTATTACTGCTCGTAGCTCAAAGGTTTAGAGCTTGTTTTGTATGATGTATAGCAATTACTAACCCCTTAATGATGAGGCAACTCGTTGCCCATCAGGGGTTGGGACTTGCAAGGGTTCCTTCTCATAATATGAAAAGCAACATGTGCTTAGGAACCTGGTGATGGCCATAATAAGTAAGGTAGAGCTCATGCTAGGCTTTTTCCCATGTGCTAATGTGTACATCGCTGTGATCTTTTGCATTTTTATCTTTTGTTTTTGCTTGTGGCCATCATATGCTTTTCCTTATTCTTTTAGCTGCATCAACCTCCCAGGGAAAAGTTTCAGGCCATGCCTAGGTATGAGGATGTAAAGTGTCAAATCCCAGAGAACCAATGGTCAGTTGAACCCGAAGAGGGAGGTGGAATATAGGGTCTACAATGTAAGATGGAAAGTGGTAAATATGGAATAAGGAGAGATGGGATACACTATCTCAATTGGAGCTTCCCAAGTAGTGCCCCTCTTATACCTAGTGGGCCATTAGGGGAGGTCCCATTGGAATAGCATGAAAGATTAACCCCCCATTTAAGGTGAGGAAACAAGATCACGGTCAAAACCCCTCTTTCTTCCAAGTTAGCCCATAATCCATGTAAAATACCCAAATACAAACAAGCATAACCACTCGATTGCAAAATGAATAAAGTACCTTTTGATTGGAAGCCCACCTTCCAACATGTGCTCTTGCCAAATGGGCGAGGAAAGATATAATTGATGCAAGTGGCAGAGATACGAATGGCACATCATCATCGCCTAGTAGTGGCTAGAAGAGATGATGGGAGAAAAATTTCTCTTATGGGGTCAACTACTCTTAATTAGTAACATCTATCTCCAACTATGAAAATTTTAAAAACCAGAATCCTAGTGCAACAACATGTATTATTTATTCTAATTGGTAAATTAGTTATTTAGTTTATCGCTACAACAACATCGAAATAAACACACTACAACCTTCACAAATAAAAACTGCGGAGATAAATAACGCTAGAATGGAGAAAATACTAGCAAACACACATAGAAATAACACCATTATTTTTGGACAAAAGGCCCTGGAAAAACCCAATGCGGGAAAACCGGTGCAGCAGATGAGGGTTTTATTTTATTATGCATCAGTGAAAATCTGAGTATAATTTGGATTCCTGAAACTGGCAATCCACAACAAGAAAATCTAGGAAAAAATATTGAAGGGAATCACCCTTCCTCCACAAGCAATCTTGACACAACCTGCGTTCATAAAACTTAGCCTCCTGGACCCTCTGTTTGAGCCTCTGCACTGTTCTGCATAGTCTCTGTGACATCAAGCCTCCAACCAGTCTCTGATGAAGTCGTTTTGCCTGCCTCAGCTAAGGAAATTGTCTATCCAGCACTCTGGAACCTCTACCTGGCGTCTGGAATTGAGAACGAATTTTTCCTCCGCTAAATCGAACGGCCAATCTGAAGCAACTACGCATTCCTTTGCCCTGCCTCACTGGGAATAACTCGATCCTCTTGCTGTTGCCTTTCTGGATCTGGAAAACTTGAGACTCACTGTCCATGCCCCTAACTCATTGCTTCGATCTTTGGCTCTCCGACAACTGATTGGTTCTACTCTAGAAATCGATCTACCAAGGAAATCGAATTTTGGTGTTCTCTGGTGTGTTCTCCAAGTGCCCATTGACTTCCTCTTAAAATCCATTGTTGGAGCACCAACGACCAAGATTAAAACTTAATCTATGGATAGGAATCGATCTACCAAGGAAATCAAATTTCTGGTGTTCTCTGGTGTGTTCTCCAAGTGCTCATTGACTTCCTCTTATAATCCATTGTTGGAGCACCAACGACCAAGATTAAAACTTAATCTATGGCTAGGATCATCTTGGAATCGATTCATGTGAGTTTGTAGATAATTCTCACATTCACTTAATTAATATTGATTAATTAACTAGTTTTCCTAAGTTTAGAATTAGAAAACATTAAAAAATTGGTTTATAGTTTAATTAAGTCACTTCTAGGTGGAATTTCCAGAAATGATTTTTGGGTTTTGGAGATCTCATGTATTCTAGCCTCTCCACCAAACTAACACCAACCGGGACATTAGCTCACTATAGAGCACATGATCCATGTACTCAAACAAGGAGTTCATGAGAAGTCCAACAATCTCTTGGGACTATAGACCTGTAACGTGCATATTACAACAAACTTCTTTGGGAGCATGTGCACTAGGCGTAGGGTATTGCCCATGTTCTATATGAAAGTAATAAATCCATACATAAAGTAAAATCTATTCTAAATACATTCTAATGTACATGAAACATGATTTGACTGATGTTAACATGCTAAAACAATAGCAATGCACCTACACTATCATGTAATGCTAACATACAATGCATGAGCTAAGTGTAGTCATACACCCAGTGTAACCAACACATTATTAGATCAATATAACAACACTTGCTCTTATAAGTCATTATGAGATAGGGCGACCAAATATCACTTCCTCCTTCTCAAGACTTGCATGATGAACCATAAGGGTGGGAAGCGAGAAAATAAGATGACCACGGCTCAAGGGTTATGGATGAGGAGGGAAAGGAGGAATTCCACTTATGCCATTAGATCAGAAGATCCTCTCTTGCAACCTGAAAATGGAGAATTTGACAATCAAGCTGATGAACTTTCACCGAAGAGAAACCTCAAGCATACAATCTTCTAGGCCATCTCCAAGTTCACTTTCAAATTGCTCTTCTAGATGATTAGGGGAAGACTCTTGCTCAAGGTATTCTTGCTCATCACTAGAATAATCAAGATGATCAAAAGTGATGCTTTTCGTTGGATGACAACGACCTTATTCAATTTCTTCATTGTGGCTAAGAAGGCCTTCTTCTTGGAGGGCAATATTAGATATTAGAATAATTCTAATAATAGGTTAATGCTCATTCTTCTAATTATTGCTATTTTCCTTTCTTTAGCAGTTTCTTAAATGAAACTGAATCTCACATAGAAACTTGATGTTTCTATCTTTGTAAAATATCTCTGTATTATTATTGAGTATTTAGCTCAATCAATTCATTGAATTCATTTGGAAATCCATATGCGTGTTTCGCACTGTTTTATGGTATCAGAGCAGGTTTTTGAGTTATTTCTGTTATTCATTTCTAAGATCGAGTCCTTTGTAAGCCAGGTAGCCTTCACTGAGTCTCAGCTTCGGCTTTGCTCATCGTGATAAACGCTTACAGTCGTCCATCTCGATACAGAAGTGAATAGTTCAAAAATAATTCTTTAGTTATTGCTCTCGGTTTTAGATTCAGTCTTTGTCAAATTTTTGAAGATCCGGAAGCTCTCGGATTTTTTTGGCTCATACACAGTCATGCAATTCCTTTGTGGCCGGTCCAGATATTGGATCCGTGGTAAATTTTTTTTTTTTTTACGCACGGTTTTGCTCGCTGCCTCTGCCCGAGTGATCACCAGCAAAATTTTTTTGACGCTCACAAAACCCCGTTCGTGGCATCTGTGGTGGGGTGAGAGAGGCACGTTATCAATACACGGTATCAATAAAAAAATTTTCCGACGCACTCAAAGCATGCCCGGACCCGAACCTGTATTTGTGTCAAAAATCGTGCGTTATCAGCCACCGTCCACCGTCCACGACCACTGTCCACGTTCTGTATTTGCGTCAACAATAGTGCTCGGTCCACTGGGTTACATATACAGTGGCAAAATCGGGCTCGGTCCACCGTCCGGGTTACACAGCACCGGTTTATCGCACAGCCACCAGCACCGTGGTTCCGTTTATTAGCACCGGTTTATCGCACAGCCACCAGCACCGTGAACGTGTCTAGCGCACAGATATACGGGCCCGGTCCACCATCCGCAGTCAGAAATTCAGCACGATCGTTCTAAATTCTCATTCACGTAAGTCGTGCCACGTCCCAGTCTTTGTGAACTCGTAAATTTTTTTTTACCAGTCAGCAAGTCAGCAAGTCTGCGTATCAGTGATCCGATTTTTTTTGAGTGAACTGTGACTATATACAAGCCTCCGTATCAGTGATCCGAAAGTTTGTTTTCGCTGCGCGATCCATAAATTGTGGCTATATACAGCAGACCAATTTTTTTATATATTGAGATATATATTTTTGATACATCTTTTCTGTATCATTTCAAGAAGTGGTAGCACAAAATAATTTTTTTTAGTGATTGGTCTAAGTAGAACTGTGCTTCTCAAAATTTGATCTTGTATGGTCATAGCAGAAATTGGTATTTCTCCCTCAAAGAAGCACTTGCAGGTTATATATCAGTCAGATTCTGTTCAAAATAGTCAAATCTCACTATTTGGGAAACAGACAGATGGCTTCACTAACCAATCTGATGCTGGAAGGAAGTCAACGCTTCAATGGCACAAACTACAACATCTGGAAATAGAGAATGTTAACCATTTTTGAATATAGGCGCCTTGACCAGCTTGTTCTCAAAAAGGAGCTTCGTCCTGGTACAGCCGGCACTGATCAAGACAAGTTTGATGATCGAAATCACGAGGCAGTTATGCTTCTCAAGCTTTCTGTCGCTGATGATCAGTTACC
This sequence comes from Pinus taeda, assembly GCA_000404065.3. Taxonomy (NCBI): domain Eukaryota; kingdom Viridiplantae; phylum Streptophyta; class Pinopsida; order Pinales; family Pinaceae; genus Pinus; species Pinus taeda. Next base: position 233,108 of record APFE030165180.1, on the reverse strand, counting down.
ATAGATTCCTTCTGGCAAGACAGCCGCTGAGATCTGGCAACAGCTGAAGGACCTTCATGAGACATCCGACAAAAGCAGAGCCTTCTTTCTAAAAAATCAGTTGTTCTCCATCATGATGGACGAACATGTGTCTTTACAGGAACATCTCAACAAGATTAAAGATATTCGAGATCAGCTCGAAGCCATTGGTCGCACCATGGAGGAAGAAGATCTGGTAGTCATCACTCTGAAAAGTCTACCACAATGTTATGAGCACTTCATAGAAACTCTAAACATTACTGCCACTAATGTTGATCTAAAGTTCCCCGACTTATGCACCAAACTTATGCAGCAGGATCGATGGAAACAACAGTTTGGTAGTGGTGCAGCATCAGCGTCTTCAGAAAATGCCTTTGCTGCCAAATATCAGTCATCTCAGTCCTTTCAGCAGAAAGGTTCTTCTCAGTCCTTTGATCCTGCTAGGAAGAAAACTGTGCAGTGTAACTACTGTCACAAATTTGGTCACATGAAGAAAGATTGCCGACAGAGAATTGCTTCTGAACAGAAGAAACAGGGAGGAGTTCATCAGACAGCAAATATCGCAGAACATTCCGAGCAGACGGATTCTGCCTTTTATGCTTTTATGGCTAAAAGGTCTTTCGATCATATTCCATCATCTGCCTGGTACATTGACTCTGGTGCATCACGCCATTTCTCTCACAGGTGTGACTGGTTTATTGACTTCTCACCTTTCAGTGATTCCGTGGTATTTGGCAGAGGTGAAAAATACACAGTAGATGGTCGAGGTACAGTCCAAATCTAGTCTGGTGGACGCACCCTTACCTTCCTAAATGTATACTATGTTCCTGGGATGGAAATTAATCTACTGTCCGTCAGTCAGATTATGAGGAACTCTCCTCAGCTTGATATAGTATTCAGCTTGCACAAATGCTCTATTATCGACAGGGAGAAAAATCTTACAGTTGCTGTTGGCCTAGAAGATCATGGTCTATATAGACTTCTTGACACCGGTGACTTTCCAGAAGTGGCTCTAGCAGCTCATGCTTCTCCCATCAGCACTCTATGGCATCAGCGATATGGGCACCTAAACATGCAGTATCTCTCTCAGCTCTCTCGGGAAGGACTTGTGTCAAGATTACCTGATATTCAGATTCAGCAGTTGGGCGTATGCGGCGCATGTCAAGCTGGAAAACAACATCGGTCTTCATTCACAAATGGCGAATCCTGGCGAGCATCTAAGGTACTCCAGCTAATTCATGTTGATATTTGTGGGCCCATGAAAACATCTTCTATCACTGCTTGCAAATATTTTATGCTTATTGTAGATGATTTCAGTAGAAAGATGTGGGTTTATTTTCTAAAAAATAAATCTGATGCATTTAGTATATTTCAGAAGTTTAAAATCTTAGTGGAAAAAGAGTTTAGTTGTGATATCATGACTCTTAGAACAGATAACGGGGGTGAATTTTGCTCTTCTGCTTTTTCCACCTTCTGTGCTACTCATGGCATAAAACGCCAGTTCACTACCCCCTACACCCCTCAACAGAACAGTGTTGTTGAACGCCGCAACCGCACGGTTGTTGAAATGGCTCGCTCCATGTTACAGCACAAGAATATTCCCAACAAATTCTGGGCTGAAGCAGTATTTACTGCGGTTTATCTCCTTAACAGATCACCTACTCACGCTGTTAAAGGGAAAACTCCCGAAGAGGTGTGGTCTGGTCGTAAGCCTAAGATCAGTCACCTCAAGTATTTGGCTCAATGCATATAACTTGATTCCAGCTGCTAAACGCTCTTATTAGTGGATTCCAAAAGCCAGAACAACATCATGATGATAGGTCATGATCACCAAAGGCCTATAGACTAATTGAAGGCATGGGTCGTCTTAGCTTCAGTGGATGTGGTATTTGATGAAGACAGAGGATTCTTTCAGTCATCTTCTTCTGAGCAGTATTCTACAGATCAGCCTCACAGTGTTCTTCTTCCGGTAGGTCCACCTGATGGGAGGGATGATGTAGTATCAATGTTTGATAATACACTGCCCGAGCTTCCTCCGGAAAATAACCCGTCTCTTACTGCTCCTATTGCTCTTGACCCCTCTTCTTCTTCTACTCCTACTGTTAGTTCCTCTACTCTTCGACCAAAATGGTGGGCTAAAACCATTGGTGATCTTCGAGATGATGAGCTTCTTGAAGGACGCACCTCTAGACATAAGAGCACTCAGCAGTGTACAGTCAATTTTGCGCTTATGGCTAATATCCACAGTACCTTTGAGCCTCAAACTTACTCAGAGGCTAAAGGTACACCTGAATGGGAACAGGCTATGGACGCTGAATTTCAGAGTCTTCAGAAAAATCACACATGGACCCTGTCTGATCTTCCTGTAGGAAAAAAGCCCATTAGCTGCAAATGGATATATAAAGTGAAGTACAAAAGCAATGGAACTCTAGACAAATATAAAGCTCGGCTTGTGGCTCGAGGATTCTCACAGAAGGAAGGCATTGACTATGAGGAGACTTTTACTCCTACAGCCAAATTGAGTACCATACGTCTTGTTCTTGCCCTAGCAGCTCAGTTTAAATGGAAAGTTCATCAGATGGATGTAAAAAGTGCTTTCCTAAACGGTGACTTACAGGAAGAAGTCTACATGACTCAGCCTCCAGGATTTAAGATTGCCGGTCAAGAACAAAAAGTGTGTCGATTAGCTAAAGCTCTCTATGGACTGAAACAAGCTCCTCGGGCATGGTACATGAAAATTGATCAGTACCTGACAGATCATGGTTTTCAGCGAAGCCCATCTGATGCAAATCTGTATATCAAGAACACTGATGATGATATCTTGTTTGTGGTAGTCTATGTAGATGACCTTATCATTACTGGCAGCTCTGCACATCTGATCCATGAGATCAAACAAGACTTATGCAGAACTTTTGATATGACAGACTTGGGCCTTCTTCACTACTGTCTGGGGATTGAAGTTTGGCAGACTGAGAATCACATCTTTCTCTCTCAGTCCAAGTATGCCAAGAATCTTGTGGACAGGTTCAGAATGCAGGATTGCAAACTAGCCACGACTCCTATGGAACCAGGGCTCAAACTTTCAGCCCAGTCATCTTCTCCTCCTGTGGATGAAACTTTATTCAGGCAATTAGTAGGCAGTCTTATCTACCTTACTGCCACCAGACCAGACATCAGTTTTTCAGTAAGCTACATTTCCCGCTTCATGTCCGCTCCTAAAGCTGATCATTGGATAGCAGCAAAGCGTGTGCTAAGATATGTGCATGGCACTTCTGATTATGGACTTCTATACACTCACAGTTCCGATCCTATACTCAGTGGTTACACAGATTCTGACTGGGCCGGTTCGGTTGATGATCGTAAATCTACAGCTGGGTATGTATTTAGTCTAGGATCTGGTGCTGTCACCTGGACTAGTAAGAAGCAGCAAGCCGTGGCTCTCTCCTCCACTGAAGCAGAATATCGAGGAGCAGTTAAGGCATCCTGTGAGGCGGTTTGGCTTCGACGTATGCTTGCAGACATGCATGCTTCCCAGACAGGTCCTACTTCCTTGTTTTGTGATAATCAGGGAGTGCTCAAACTTGCCAAAAATCCTGTCTTTCATGAACGAACAAAACATGTGGAAACTCATTGCCACTACATTCGCCAGCTTGTTGAAGACGGATCTGTTCAGCTGAAGTATGTTCCCACCACAGAGCAGCCCGCAGACATATTCACCAAGCCTCTTGGTCCTGCTAAATTTGAACAATTTAGGGGGTTTGTTGGTGTTGTAAATAGATTGAGAATTAAGGGAGGGTATTAGAATAATTCTAATATTAGTTTAATGCTCATTCTTCTAATTGTTGCTATTTTCCTTTCTTTAGCAGTTTCTTAAATGAAACTGAATCTCACATAGAAACTTGATGTTTCTATCTTTGTAAAATATCTCTGTATTATTATTGAGCATTCAGCTCAATCAATTCATTGAATTCATTTGGAAATCCATATGCGTGTTTCGCACTGTATTACAACACGCTCTCTTAGGTCCCACCATAAACTGATTGAGAGTCTTGATTGCAAAGCAGATATCTGGCCTGGTGTTGACCAAATACATGAGGGAATCGATAAGCTGTCTATACAAGGTGGGGTCAACGTCCTCATCCTCTAATGCATCTATTTTCCTCCAGTTCATAATCATAGGCATAAACATAGGTCTACAATATTGCATCCTAAACCTCTTCACAATCTCTGTAGCATATCTCGACCAAGGAAGATCTCCCTGTCCTTCTGCCATACTTCTAGACCTAGGAAATAATGCATCCATCCCAAGTCCTTCATGTCAAAATCTATAATATCCCCAATTTTGATTTTCAGCATTAGAGACGAGTTTGGGGATAGGATGCAATTCCAACACCGGAACTTAGGAGGAAAAGGGAATATTGCGGCTTGAGTGGAAAGTGGGGACCACAAGAAAGAGAAATTTGACCCAAGGAGGGAACTCGAACTCTTGTCAATGACTCAATAATATACAAATGATAACATGACTAAACTATTCCCATGACTCAATAATATACAAATGATAACATGACTAAACTTTGATGCATACATACCTCATCTTACTTCTCCTTTGATCATCTTAGCTTCATTTGATTGTCCTTGGTGTGGTCCTTCTTGCTTCATCTTAGCTTGCTTGCATATCATCCATTTCTTGAATCCCATGAATGGGATTCCCAATGAGACATCTGATTTTGTTTATGAATCTTCTTTTGAAGATTCCATCACAGGATCTTGAAGACCCTTAACCTGCAAATGTTTCTTTCCTTTTGATGATGGAGGTCTTCTAAGATTCCTAATCATGATCAATTTTCTTTCATTGTGGATGAGGTCCTATTCTAGGTATGCTCCTTCTACATGAATATCTTTAGATATATCTATCATGCTCCTATATTCTAGAAGATATTTCTAACCATGCATTTTGTTCTCATTTAGAAATGTTCTTTTTACATGAGTATCTAGAAGTCTATGTACGTCATGCTTCTAGATTCTAGAAGATGCTTCTAGCCATGCAATTTTATTCTATTCCTACATGCTCCTATCGTACTCAAAACTTTGAAGGAAGACTTTAAGTAAAGAGTTTGACTCAGTCATAGTAGAGATCCAGAGGATCTTCCTTCTTTTGCTTATTTTCTTCTTCTTTCACCTCTTGAGTCATGTGAGCTTCTTCCCTCTTGCTTTTGTTGTTGATGTCCTTCTTAAGTTTAGGACAATTCCTTTTGTAGTGTCCATATTCTTGGCATCCAAAGCATTGGACTTTGGACATGTCTTTGTTGTTTATTCTTCGCAAACCAAATTTGCCAATTTTTCCCTTTTTCTTGGCCATGGTAGAAAATGCTTGCTCCTTTGATCCCACATCTTCCTTGGCTTTGAGTTTGGTTTCCTTTGCCTTGCATAGAGACCACATTTCCCTTAGTGTGGTAGCTTCCTTCTTGGCATATATACTCTATTTGAAGTTGCCCCAATCCTCAGGTAGAGCATTGAGTATTACGGTTGTCATTTCTTTATTGGACATGACTTCCCCTAGCTCTTGAAATTGATCTCTCATCTCAAAGATCTTCATGGAGTAGGGAGCTATTCCTTTTTTTGATATCATCATCTTGTACAATTCATTTCTTAGAGATATCACTTCTCCATCTATGGTTACTAAGAATAGCTCTACTAGTTTATCATAGATTTCTTTTGATGTTTCAAATTTGAAGACATAAGGAATGAGAGTCCTTAATAGATTCTATTAGAATCCTTTGAGCTCTTGTCTCATCCTTATTGTACTTGGCTAAGGCTCGAGTTTGTTCCTTAGCAGGGATAGTGATATGTTGAAGTTTCTAATTTTACTTAGTTAGAAACCCTCCATGCACTTTATTTGTTTATTCCTACCTACTTGTTATTTTCCTTAACAAGTTATTTAGAATGTAAATATTGAAAATAAACACAAGTGCATGCTCAACATATTGCAGATCAGCAACTAAAAGAAACATAAACAAACATGTTATATGACACCATTATTTTTGGACTAATGTCCACGGAAAAACCCAATGAGGGAAAACCGGTGCAGCTATTTGAGGGTTTTTTTATTAAGTAATATCAGAGTACAGTCAGGGTGTCGAAACTGGCCTACCCAACAGAGAATTTCCTTGGCACTAATACCTCTCCGTTTCTGGCAAATCTACTGGTTGAAACCCTGGATAATCCTTCTGGCAGCTACTCAGCACCAATCTGCCCCAGAAACCCCAGCATCAGCCTCTCTCTAGACTGTGTCAGCCTCTCTCTGCCTCACGCTAGCCCTACGTCACCCTGGATGGGTCTATGTCAGCCCTATGAGACCCTGCGTCAACCCTCTGGCCTCTCTGATGCTCTGTGCAGCTCTTGGCTGCCTCTGCGTGGCCCTACGTGAGCCATGGCTAGCTCTGTGTCACTGTCCTTGGCTACTGCGCTACTCTCCCAGCACTATCTTTGCCTCTCTGTCTCTTTGTACTCAAATGCTCCTTAGTTGCGTCTCTCGATCACTAATTCTATCTCTCTTAGCAAACTGTGCTCTAGAGAATAGAATGATTGATCACTCTAGTGTGTTCTCCAAGTGACCCTCAAGACTCTTATACTTTTCCTATTGACATATCAACGACCAAGATTAAGTCCCTAATTAACGGCTAAGATTAGATCTGGCTTGATCCATGTCTTTTGGACCATTCTAACATAGATTCATATTAATACACATTAATATTTTATTTTCCCTAAGTTTAGACTTAGGGACTCCATTAAAAATATTAATTATTTTAATATTTCCTGATCTGTTTAGAATCTGCCCAAACCCTTTCTGAGTATTGGAGATCTCATGTGCCCCAACCTCTCCACCAAATTTCATGGCTAGAGCACATCTGATGCTACCCCAAATCAACAATCCCTCTTAGCGAGGACTGTGCTCTAGCAATACTCCCCACTGAGTTGATCATTAGGCATCAGTACCTGTGCTGATGCTAGGCCTTCCTGCCCAACATCCTCTGCACTGCTACATCTTGTATTGCTGCCCATGGTTCTGCCATTGCCACTGTTGCATTTGTACGACAACTCCCCTGCATCCGTGTTGCTGTTGGTCCTTTCTTTTAGCACTGCATCCGCACTGCACCTCCTCTCATCATTCTGCATCGTGTTGCCCACTGTCGCACTGCAATTCAGTTACTGAGAAGTAAATAACTGATCTCCCAATCTGACCTCCCTATTGGGCTAGAGACACCCACTGATGCTAAAGTTCCCTCTGCCACTGACAAGTGCTCTCTCTTTGACCTCTGCGCTGCTGCAACAACTCCCTACATCTCGCACCGTTGCACACCTCTCTATGCCATCCTGCAATGGTGCAACACTCTTGTGCCTCTCGCACTGTTGCAACTTGCTAGCCTCGCACTGTCTCGAGACTCCTGCACTGTAGCTCTCTCTGCCGCTTCATCTGCATTCGTCTCTACCCGACTCAGCCAGTCCTGCTACTCCTCTTCGAGGCTTTCGTAGCAAGGTCTAATCCAAGAGGCTGGGTACCTCGAGGATCCTGCCTCTCATCGCCTGTAGTCCGCCTGACTATAGCTCGATGTCTCCCCACTTCTTCTCAAGTGGCGCATGTGCACTCATGGCACAATCATTGTCTATCAAAACTTCCTTCTCTGCTCGTGCTGGTGTTGCCTTAGTCTCGGAAGACTCTCGCTTACTCTTCTTCCTTGGACACTGGGTCGCATAATGACCCATCTCCCCAGAGTGGAAGCACTTGATCTTGGAGGGATCCTTCTTCTTCCGCTTTTCCTGCTTTCCCTCAGATGCTAGGGCCACATCTTCCTCCTCCTGCTTGAATTTGATCCCCTTGCTGCTGCTACCCGTCTTCAATTTCCGTCTGATCTCTTCCTAACGAAGAGCTGCCCACATCTCGTCCCAAGGTGGGATAGTCCCTCTGCCCAGTATACTCTGGACAAATACTTCCTAGTCTTCTGAAACAGCATTTAGGGTTGTCCTCACCATCAACTCCTGATCCGGTGTTGCCTCTATAGCAGTCAATTGATTTCGGATCTCATTCAGCCCTCCGAGGAATGTGTCAATTGACTCTCCCTTCTTCATTTGATACGACCTCAACTGATTCTCAAGCAGCATTCTTCTCTGCACAGAAGTATGCTTCTTGAGAGCCTCCCACATCTCAAATGTCGTTTCCTTCTCGGTTATGTGTGGTACTACATGATCCTTAACCCCGTCAAGTATAATGCTTTTGGCCCTTGCCATCGCCTCCTCGTACTTGTCATTATCATTGGGGTCAACTGCAATTGCTATTACCTTCAAGGCAAAGTTCTTGACATGATTGCTGTCAAGTACGGATAAGATTTTGGCCTTCCAGACTGCGAAGTTTGATGCTCCGTCGAGTTTATCTTGGTCTCTTACTCTGTTTAGTGCCATGATGATTCTCTACTTCCCTCTTGGAATTTCTCTATTCGACTCCTCTGAGTCTCTACTTCCCGTCTGGAAGTTCTCTTCTGGACTCCCTCTGAGTCCTGATTTCCCTCTTGGAAATCCTTTTGGCGCTGTCGAAATGCCCCCTACTCTGATCGTCTTATGCAACCGCACCACTGATCCGGGTTCCTCGGCTAGAAACCCTCGGTAGCAACTCCTCTGGCCTTGCTCTATCAGGTACTTTTCTGACTGCAATACCTCACTAGCTCTACTCTGCAATATTTTCGCACCCTTCTAAACCCCAGCAACCTGAAGGTGAGAGCTCCTAGGCTCTGCACAATCCCGACACTGCAACCCAGCGTCCTTAGCCAATTGTGTAAGCCCTCCCAGCTACTTCGTGGCTTTGCGTGAGGCTTTTCTTTCCTTCCTTCGCCTCTGCACTGCCTCTTCTCGGCTCACCCTTGATGATGTAGGCATTGTGTCACCCTTCCTTGTTGCTGCTCTGCTAGAAACAACTTCTGTCACCTCAGGACAACTGTTTTCTGTTGCTATTGCTCCGCTCAACTGATGTCTTTTAGTCCTCTTGTGATTTGCAATCACGCTCTGATACCATGTTGAAGTTTCTAATTTAACTTAGTTAGAAACACTCCATGCACTTTATCTGATTTATTCTTAACTACTTGTTATTTTCCTTAACAAGTTATTTACAATGTAATTAGTTAAAATAAACACTAGTGCATGCTCAACATATTACAGATCAAAAACTAAAAGAAACAGAAACAAACACGCCATATGACAACATTATTTTTGGACTAATGAACTTGGAAAAACCTAATGTGGGAAAACCGGTGCAACTATCTGACGGTTTTTTTATTAAGCAATATCAGAGTATAATTGGGGTGTCGAAATTAGCCTAGCCAACAAAGAATTTCCTTGGTAGTAATACCTCTCCGTTTCTGACAAATCTACTGGCTGAAACCCTGAATAATCCTTCTTGCAGCTACTGAGCACCAATCTGCCCCAGAAACCCTAGCGTCAGCCTCTCTCTGGACTATGTCAGCCCCTCTCTGCCTCACGTTGGCCCTACATCACCCCGGATGGGTTTGCGTCAGCCCTGGGAGGCTCTGCGTCAAACCTCTGGCCTGTTTGAGGGTTTGCGCAGCCCCTGGCTGCCTCTGTGTGGCCCTACGTGAGCCATGGTTGGCTCTGCGTCACTCTTCTTGGCTACTGCGCTACTCTCCTGGCACTATCTCTGCCTCTCTGTCTCTCTGTACTCAAATGCCCCTCAGCTGTGTCTCCCGATCACTAATTCTCTGCAAACCCTGCTCTAGAGAATAGAATGACTGCTCACCAGACCATTGGTTCAATTTCTCAGCTAACCCCTCTCCAGAAATTGAACTGACTAGTCTCCCTCAGTGTGTTCTCCAAGCGACCCTCAAGCCTCCTCTTATACTTTTCTTGTTGACACATCAACGACTGAGATTAAGTCCCTAATCAACGACTAATATTAGATCTGGCTTGATCCATGACTTTTGGACCATTCTAACATAATTTTATATTAATTCACATTAATATTTTATTTTCCCTAAGTTTAGACTTAGGGACTCCACTAAAAATATCAATTATTTTAATATCTCCCAAACTGTTTAGAATCTACCCAAACCCTTTTTAGGTATTGGAGATCTCATGCGCCTTAGCCTCTCCAACAATTTTCATGGCTAAACCACATCTGATGCTACCCCAAATCAACATAGAACCTGTCACAAGATTGAAGAGAGAAGGTGGCTCCATGATATCTTGAAAGAAAGAAAGCTTGATGATGTAGAGGAAAGGAGTTGTGCAACTATGAAGAATTGGTAGCTGATACTCTTATGAAGAGAAGCTGTAAGGCTTGTGATTATGACTTCCCAAATGGAAAGGAAGTCTAGAACTCCTCTGATTTTGATAGGGAGCAAAGGAGTCGCCTTGTATAGGAGCATGGTTCTATTCTCAAGACTAAAAGGAGAATAGGGATGTCCTCTGTGGTTGAGAGGAAGTGATGTTGGACATCACATGTGCATTCCCCTCTTCTAGTGGTGAAGAGAGAATGGCAGAGGATTGGATAAGAATTTGTAGTTTTCTTGAGGATAAAACATCTAAGAAAGTAAAGGTTCCGAGTCCCGACACACTTTGAGGATGTGACAAGTATCCAAGAGAAGAGTGGTTGAAGAGGATTGATATTCTTTGAGGACTCAGGATTGGAGATCCAAGATAAGAATAGTCCTGAAAGGACATACCATGTAACCATCCGTATGGGGTAACTTCCTTGTAGAGGTAGTGCGGTGTCACATGTAAAGCCTCCCACCATAATGCCCTTGATTAAACAAAAGCTTGTCTAGTTAGGCCTCAGAGACAGTGTTGGTCATAATGATGATGCTTACAGTATGGCTTATCAATCTGAATCTTCTTATGCGAACTCTTTAGTTTGAGATATGATGTTGTACTAGTTGTACAATTATGAATACCTCCCTAGTTAAGAGGAAGTGTTGACAATGTAACTAGTTTCAATCTTCATAACTATTGTACTCATTTCAATATGTATCCTATGTAACAAACAAGAGAAGAAAAGAAAAAGTTATTATTATTAAAGCATCAGTTTCATGCCCATTATTGATGGTCTTCTAGGTAAAAGCATGTTCTTCATGCTTCTAGGGTTTGTTAGGTCTTAGGATTTATTGTCATGAGTCAAAGGAGTCAACATCATGTTTATAATACCCTTCCTGGAAAAATGTAATTGTAAAAAGATTTATTTTGAGTCTAGAAAGTTTGGGAAACTCCAAAAGTACAAGTCGGCCTAAAGGAGGGAATTCGACCCCTTGAGAAGGCTATATAAAGGTGCGGTTCGACCTCATTTGGAACACACTCACTCCACAAGTTCAACATCACAAGAAGAAGTTCGATTTGTACTTGGGAGAAGCAAAAAAGGAGGACGAAGGTCTGGGAGAAGAAAGAAGGACAAAATTATCTTGTTTTGGGCTCTATCTCTCTCACATGTGCACAATTCTAGGGTTTTTGGGCTGCAGGAAGAGGCTGAAATTGCAGGATTGAGTTGCAGTAGGACGAAGTGTAGCTGGAAGGAAGGATACTCGATCTAGACCTTGTTGACCATAGGAGGAGCTGTCTTGCTCCAAGAAGGTTTCAAGAGGACGCTGATCTAGGGTTTCCTTGGAAGCTGCAAGACTAAAATTGTAGCGTCAAAGTCGCAGTCTGAGTAGCAGTGTCGAAGCTGGCAGGTTGAAGTTGTAGTGTGTGGTAGTTTGGTGCAAAGTCAAGGAAAGACTTGAAGAAGGGTTGACTTGGTACTAAGAGAAGGACTTAGTCTAGGATTTGGGTCTTTGTATCTCATTTGAAGCAGATTCTAAGAAAAGAGTTTTCGGGTTTTCCCCTCGGAGGGGTTTTGCCTTGGCTAAGAACCTAATATCTGTGTCCTCTATTGCTGCTATTATTATTCTTGATATTGTTTGATGAAAAGATCCAACTAAAGTAACATAAAGAAGATACATAAGATTCACAAGCAACTATCAAGGTTAAGGAAAATAAGATTAATAGTTGCCACTATCCAGTTTCCCAATACCCTAGGTTAGGATCATTTATAGTCTAGAGAGAAAGGTAAAACCACTGAAGTGATAGTTGTGGCTTGCCTAAATTTCCATTGGGTTGTTTTCACTTGTGCTTAGGGACTTTGCACCAAGTGAGAATCTAGGTGTCAGCAAATCTTAATGGATACATCTTTCTTGTAGCATATGTGATGTATAAGGGGTCTCTCTTTGATGCATGCATGAATTTTTTGGTTCTTCAAGCTTGAAGAGGTGTAGATTATTATTTTTAGATTTTTGTGGATTGATTTGTTGATTGTTGTAGGAAGAAGTGAAGATTTTTTCACATAGAAAGGGCTAAGAACTTTGATCCATTGATGAGTCAAATCTATCTCTTGGAAGGAATTTAGTGTGTTAGCACCTTTTTCCTCCTTTGTTATCTTGGGTTTGAGGTTTAATAGTTTTCATTTATATCTGAGGAAATATTTGCAAGATTATCAGTCTCAAATTCTAGGGTAAAGTTGAGTTGCTAGTTGAAGGAACATCCATTGGAGCCGTGTGTTGTGAAATTTATGCATTGATTTCCAGCAAGATTAGGGTGGATATAGTGAGCATGTAAGCCTTATTTTCATCACTAATAATAATAATCCAATTTTAAGGTCATGGCGAAGCCATATAACAAATTGGTGTATAAGACCCCCTTGTTTATGGGACAAGGGACCCACCTCCATGCAGCGATTTGACTGCTAAAATCTACAGAGGTATACATACTCTACACCCTCTTTGGTTTTGAACTTGTGATCTCTTAGGAGGAAATACATGCTCTTATTAACCGTTAGGGCCACAAAAAATTAACCTCTAAGATAGTCCCTTGACTTCACTGACCTTGTTGAATTAGAATTAATCTCTAGATCCCTCTATTACTCTGTTAACTCCCTTGAAAAATACAAAAAACACTGTTTTACTAGAGGTACTCGCTTGTCACTTGTGCCTTATCGTTTAGGTTTAGTGGTCCTACTTAAGGATAGCCCCCTTGAGCAAAAGAAGAGCTGGCCTAAAGTGATGAAGATGATATGTTTCTTAGGTGACAATGGTAAGCATCTGAATAGTTCCCTCTTTTGTTGCACCTCATGGATTAAAGCTCTGATCATTAAGTGCAACTTGGAAAGGTAATATGCTCTATTAATGTGTGTCCATTGCTCAGATGTCGTGACTTGAATATTGCTTCAGTTGATGATATTTAATATTTCTGCTTGCATTTGCACATTTTGGTTGTGGAATTTAAGTGGTGCATGAAAGTTCACCATACAATATTTAGTGCAAAGGAATTTGGTGGCATGAAGATCTTTTAAATTCTTGTCCATGTATATTTCAAATTTTTGATAAGCTGATTTATTACTACTGGCTGTAGGTATTTTGTTTTGGATACAGGTGCCAATGGTCTTTCAATTTGTCCCAAAAAGGTGGGTGCATATTCTATAGTTATTTCTCCCTCTCTGTTACTTCCTGATGCCAATTCAATTTTTTGTCAAATTATTCCAAAACTTAGCTCTTAAACTCAGATGCTGATGATTATATGCTTTTCAATCTTCATGTCATAGTTAAAACTTCATGATGCATCAGCTTTCTCATGAGAGTTTGTTGGCTGTTAATTTCCTTTGCACATTCTCTTCAAGCTTTGTGTCATAATACTATGGGCGATAGATAAAAAGATAAAATTTGAAATAAAAATTTCGTGATATTTTATTTCAACAAATACGTTATTTCTTGGGTTTCTTGAAGTAGCTTAGATGGGGAATTATTAAAATTTACTGTATTAAAACTAGATGTAGGCTGTAATGCCATAGGTGAACCGTGAATGTGCCTATTCATATGGGACGTTGACGTAGCTATTAGGTGTGGGACAAAAGATAGAGAGAAATCTTGTATTTTGTTTTCAAGAAAATACATCTGGTCTTAACGGAGAATTTTTATAAGAGCAGTAATATATACAAGGAGAAGAAAAAACTTAAAACCTTCTCTTCTGCACTACAAGGGCTGAAATGACATCAGAGTAAGCAAAAGCATCTACATTCTTGGCATCTCTAATCAGGAGGTGACCCTTTGGTTGAAGCTGAAAACCAATCTCCTACAAAATGACCAATCAATCTTTTAATGCCAAATTCTTGTATGCATCATTGTCTTTTATCGTGGGGTGAGTGAGTTATGTTGTCTTGGAGTAGTTGCATACCTAATCCTATTATTACGTTAATGACTACTGCCTTAATGCCTAATCACTAAACATCATCTCCTAACGGACATCTGTAATCTTGGAAATGTTGTGTATTTGTGCCCAACATTGTATCACACATATAATTTTATTGATTATTATTTTTGTCCTTAACATAAATATGAGAGCTTCTTGATTGCATATCAATCATTCTTTGTATCATTTACATTTATTAATTATTATTTGTCCTTGAGCCCATTTCTTATGAATTCCTATGGCATCCATGGCTACTGTAAAGTAGTCACAGGTCACCGTAATCACAGTCGGTATTAAAAAAGACTGATTCCTGGCCTGTGGGTAAAATCGTCTTTGGCTAGTGGCCAATAATTTCAACAAGATAGGAACTAAAAAAAATAAAATACAATTGTTACAAATCTTCCCTGAAGATGAAATTAGAAGTTGTGTTTAGTGTATTGAGTGAAGCGAACAAAGTTCCTTCTACAGATTAATTACTCCAAAAGACTTGGCATATAAAAATATCCATGAGGATATAAATATTATATATTAAAATGTGTGAATAAGAATGATTTACAATGAGAACGAGAGGCTTGCTTATATACCAAGCATCTCTTCATGCAGAGTCATGTCTCATTTAGACATGCCTCTTCAACCTAATTACTAATTAACTAATAATTATTTATGCTTATTATCATTTACATTATTTTACATTATTTATATATATTTTATTCGTAACATTGCCTTCCTCCTCAAAAAGCTTTGTTCTCAAAGCTTGTCAATGAAAAAGGCTTGATCTTTTTATCGGCTTCGAATGTCTTTCTTTCTCGGAACAATCATCTTCGTCGATACAAGCTGATATGATCTTCTAAGTGACAAACAAAATTGTCGCACTGAGAAGGGATCAGAGCATCTTAGATTAATCTTCTGTGTAGTATTCTGATCACTGGAATTTTGTAACGACTTGTCAGCATAAGACGAGATTGATTTTACGCCATTATTCTCTGAAACATCAAGTTGTTGTTTCTGGTCTGAATGGTCCCGATCAATGTTTTAAAACTCTGACTCAAACTCCGACACGGCTGAGGGTTGACTCCAACTCCAACTCCGACTCGGTATCGACTCAGCTGGCTCGATTTCAATGACTCGGTTGTTGTAAAAAATACAATAAATATTTATATTTTACTTTATAAAAAAACATAATTTTAAAGATTTTCATTCATGTTTCCAAACACACAACATTATAATATAGATGGAAGACAACATATGATCAAAGTAGGCTCATGAATATATCCATTATATCAAAATGGCACCCAGTGCACTGTCCAACGGCAATACATACATGATCAAAGATTCAAAACAAAAAACACATAACCAAGGAGGCTAGAAATAGGAGCAAGTGGATTATCACTATGGCTAATGTTTGTGATTGCAGGATTAGCTTTGCATTTTTAGAGGAGGGCCGTAGAACTTTGGTGCCCTGTTTCTCCTCCATTGTGACCTATTGCAGACTGCCTAAATTATCAGATCTGAAGCATTACCATACAAAGCCTAATCACATTAAAGATTGATTATAATAACCCTAAAAAAATCAAGTGTAATCACAGACTAATCACAAGGGGTTCAGTAAGTATCCTAGCTCTTGTTCTTGCATATTTGTGGACTGACCTTGACTGACAGTGGGGTACATTGACTGATATCCTTTGACAATGGTATATTTTGAAGTCTGGTGCATTTCTTCGCTCCAGCATTTGCTTTGGTGATTGATTTCTTTTTGTTCTGGAATGCCATCTTAGAAATGCTAACCTCTTTGTTCATAATTTCATTTGCATAGTCATTTAAATCTGACTGTCAAGTTGCTTCTCACATAATCAGTATCACTGTTAGCAATCTCCTTTAATCTTGAGTTGTTGTGCTTAAATACTCTTTAAAATTCACTGATATATAAATGCTATTTTGTAAAGTGAGAACACTCTAAGCAGATAACAGAATTAACTGTACGTGATATTGTAATGTTTCAGTGATCAATCATTGGAAGTACTATTGTAATCTGGTGTGTTGCAAGTGATACTTCATAAATTGAAAAATCATTTAACAATGCTTATGTTGGGACATTTCGCTATAAGTATGTTCAGCTGAAGCAATCTAACATAATTTCGTAATTCACATCCTCCAAAAGATTGCTACTTGGTTTAAACTTAATATTATTGGTTAATCTAAGAAGCTGTTCATTTTTGTTTCTTAGCAACCTCATCTGCCATTGTTGAGGACAAATACTTTGAGCTCTTGATTTCCACTTGCTCCTATACTCTCAAAGGACAAACATCAAAGTGAAGTGATAATCCAATTGGAGTCCCCAACACTCAGCAAAATCTTAAAAATAAAAATAAAATATAAAAAAACTCTATTTTTGGGCTTTACTGGCTGCATGAACTGACCTGGCCAAGTTGTTACGGATCCGGCTGAGTTGGCGAGTTATGACTGACTCGGCCGAGTCATGCTATAACTCGCCGGGCAGTCCATAACTCGGCCTATCGAATCGAATTTTTTGTCGGGTGAATTTTTTATTTTTTTATTTTATTTTTTTTCCGGCTCGGACCAACTCGGCTGAGTTGGTTCCGAGCTGGCCAGATCTTAAAACAATGGTTCCGATATGTAGCTTTCTTCGTATTTAAGATGACAGATCCTATTGTTTCCATCCAGGGTGATCCCAAAATAATGTCACCTTGATTTATCCATAGGGTCTGAACTAAGAATTGCGATACAAATGTATAATCTTCAATGATTAACTATAAAATGGCTATGTCATATATTTTATTCTGAAAAAAGTCTAATTTTTCAGTTATTTTTGACTCCGGGATCACTAGTTGGTTTGCGATTTTAGGTGTTATATAATTTGCATCTTCTGTCGGAGAAATAGAAATAATAACATCTTTTCTTGTGAGATTTCCTTTAATGTTAAATAATCCTTTACCGTCTCTGGGTGAGGTTTCTGGGAATCTTATGACCTTCATTTTTGTATTAGACTCCTTTTTGCTTCTTGAATATTAAATACTATTTAAATCACTATTTTTTTTTTAAATCCATTTTTTTCTTTTTTCTTTTTATATGAATATATAGGTCAACGTTTTCTCTTTTTTTTTTTAGATACCTTAATACTTTACTTAGAAACTCTAATTGCTTTTTTTAATAAGACACTTATGGGAATTCTTTTGTCCACTTTTATTTAATCACTTTCCAAACTTATATAATAGCCTACTTCGAATTTCCACGTAGGGCACAATGTTTTAAGTCACCAGTTACTCTAATGTTACATGAAAAGTTACGTCTTTTTTCCTTAATGCAACCTTTTAATTACTTGAATGGTCGATTGCAGATAGTTAAATGCTTTGATACCAAATGAAGCGAACAAAGTTCCTTCTACAAATTAATTACACCAAAAGACTTGGAATATAAAAATATCCATGAGGATATAAATATTATATATCAAAATGTGTGAATAAGAATGATTTACAATGAGAACGAGAGGCTTGCTTATATACCAAGCAAGTGTCTCTTCATGGAGAGTCATGTCTCATTTAGACATGCCTCTTCAACCTAATCACTATTTAACTAATAATTATTTATGCTTATTATCATTTACATTATTTTACATTATTTATATATATTTTATTTGTAACATGAGTAAGAATGATTTAAACAATGACTCTCCGTCTCTTCAAGAGACAAGATGCTACAAAGAAAAAAATTGACAAAAAAGCTTGCCAGTGAGATTTCTAGATCGAAGACTTGGTGCTACTATAGAACCAAAGGGGTGAGAAACTAGGTAGGTAATCATGGTAAATTCAAAATTCATTGGTTAGGCCCTTACCCAATTGTTGAAGTTGCAAGTAACCACTCATTCGACATTGGTCACCTAGATGGAGAAAAACTACCATTGCTGGTCAATGGGCAAGTTTTGAAATTGTTCTACAAAGGTAATATCTAAAAGCTATTAGGGCGTGTTATCTCTTAGGTTTTCCTTGGAGCAAAGTCCAATCTCACCAAGGGGAGAACCTAAGGAGACAAACAGGGAAAGCCACCTGCTATCACCTCGATAGCTTTGCCCCCCACTTCTAGGTTTCTGATTGTTAATTTTAGATAGCAATGGTATATTCTGTGCTTGCAACAATTACTTCAATGTCCTTTTATTAGCCCAATGCCAATTTCCACTTAGATTTAAATAGCAATCACAATAACCATTAGATCAACATTGACAGTAACTGTAGATAGAACATAAACAATAAAATGCAGAAGACAAGTGAAGACAAGAGAACACAGATATTTAGGATAATGATAGGGCAAAACCCCACAAGGGGGAAAACCCAACCATTCATTCTTATTGATTAATATCAAATGCCCAACAGAGAGAGAAAAATCCAATTTGTACAATGATGATAAAAAAGAGGCCCCAAAATTGATCTGTCAAATGCTGCAATTCTGAACACTGTCAACAGCAGTAAAACTGCTCTAACCAGAGAAGTCAACAGTGGTCAAAATCCAATCAAATGTCCTCCAAAATTTCGGTCTAGTAGCCCAGTCAATGCAGCCTCGAGCTGATGAAAGTAATGCCAAAACAGTCCAGAAATCAATGTTCAAGGGAGAGACTAAATGCATGCCAGATTTGCGGTCAACCTGAGATTAGACCCTGCGGTCAATGCAAGTAAAACCTCATCGAAAGCCTTGGTTCCTTTGCCAGAATGTGCGGCTTTCCCAAAGAGAGATATCCCCACAAAAATCACAGAAAAATAGTGCCAAATAAGCCTCAGTCAAAGCTGGTCAAAGGTCACTGCAGAAAAGTCAACGCAGAAGAACAGAGATGCCCATTCCACTCTTCGCACGTGTGAGAAGAATATGCTGCCTCAGATGTGTACAAACCAATCAGAAGAGAGAGAATGTGTTGTTGTGATGAGGTGCCAAAATGAGGAGGACATGCTATATTTATAGTGGTTGACGTGGGGTGAAAAGACATGTCTTTTGATCTATGAGCTGACATGAAGGGGAGTCGACCTGAGCCGACTTGAAAAAGAAGCATTTGGACGAAGACAAAAAATCCAAAATTCCCAATGATGAATGATGTCATCAAGAGCTCTTCAAGAGTGAAGAGTGCTATCAAAAGAGGAGCTGCCTGTTACCGCTCAAACTAGTAGGGGTCCTAGGAGGGGATCCTATAGAGCAACTACTAGGTCAAGTGGTAGCAATGGAGCAATAACCCACTGTCACCTCAGCTATAACTCCCTGCACTTTACTAGTTTTCATGGATGGGAGGAGACTCTATATAAGAGGAATCACAAGGATGAATATGTCAATAAGTGGGTGGAGAGTGACCCCTAGAACCTATTCACAAGAGAGACTCAATTGAATGGCTTGCTTAAGAAGCAAGGTGATGGGCTCTCTAGGAAGGGTTACGTGGATGCTTAAACCTAGGTTTGACGAATATCCCTTGACAAGAAGCTTATTTGACCTAAGAATCGTTGTGGAGAAATGGTTTCTATCAATGTTGCACAAAGCACCCCCCCCCCCCCACGGTTCCAAGCCCCGAAGTGTGTCCCATACGAAAGCGCCTAGGAAGCTTGGCCGGAAGTGCGCTTCTGAAATTCGGAAGCGCTGCTTTTGAATTTTTTGCCGCTTCCTGGAAATTCAGTACGGAAGCGCCAAAGCGCGCTTCGTACGACGCTTCGGGCATCAGAAGCGTGGCGCTTCGGAGGAAGAAGAATATGCTTTCCGTACGCTTCCAGAAAAGCTTCCGGAAAAGCATTTAGAAAATCGTTTTTTTTCAATGTTTTTTTTTAAATTTTAGGTGAGTTTGCTTGTTGGGGTTGGGTCCACCTTGGGTTAGGGTGACGAATGAAGGCAAAAAAAAATATAAATATAGTAGATGCTCCCTCATGGTAATGTTAAATTCTTAAAATAAAAGTGACATTCTCCTTTATTTTTCATTTTCATCCTTTTACTTAAATTTTTAACATTACCATGAAATGACTCAAGA
>APFE030165180.1:197770-212150 GCA_000404065.3 Pinus taeda | reverse complement strand
GATGCTTCCGCGGACGCTTCGCTTCCTAGATTTTTGGAAAATGACGCTTCGGCGTCCCCGCTTCCAAAAAACGCTTCCACTTCACTTCCGCTTCGTGCAACATTGGTTTCTATGCAATCCTTGTGGAATTGGAGTTATAAAGTTGTGGGACCACAAAGAACCAAAGTGGACCCAAACTAGGTCAAGGATGTGGAGTTGATCCACATTAGAGGGGCTTGACTAGTTTTGAGGGGAGAATAGGATCAATGGAGTAATTTTCATTTGAAATTCCAGTGCAATGATTCAAATGACACTAACCCACAACAACCAAGGGAGAGGAATGATACTTGAGCTAGGGCTTGCAATATCTCAGGAATCCATCGCCTTGAGAAAACCCCAGTGCGGTTGTGGACCAAATTTCAAGAGTTTTGGATGGCAACAAAAGATTTCGCTTGATGCCTTAGGTTACCTACTAGAGTTAGGCCTAGAATTGGGAGAGATGAGAAAAAAGGGGGTAATTTTGACCACCCAAGGGATGTGAGGATCAATGCCTTGCTTCTTGGGCTTAATGGAGTCAAGATACGTCTAGATCGAGAACTTTCATATCCTAAGGAGCCCTATATGACTTTCGCTAGCCTTCCAAGGTGCAACAACACGGTCATTTAGGGATTTATACTTCGAATTGCAAAGGAGATGAAGTTTCAAGGGCTTTCAACCTATGAGGTGCCTCTAGGAACATTCACCCGCTCCCTCTAGGAACGCATGCATTAAATCACTTATTTAAGGTTTCCATAAGAATTTCATATTACTTTAACTCATACATGAACAATGGTAACAATAACATGCATTATACAAGTATGATAACAAGAATAGCATTACAATTTCGCTTACATGAGAGAGAGACAATATATCCATTCATCAACCTTGCATTAGAAAGAAGCTCCAATGACAATAGTGAAAATCCAAACATCATAATGCATCAAGCAACTCCAAAAATTTTGTCCCAAAAACAAGTGCAAAAATCTCTCAAGAGATATTAATCCAATCCAAGTGACGTTGAGAGAAATGAATCATCCTCTCATCTATTTATACAATCCAATAGGGGATTCAAATGGCCTAATTTGCCTAATTTAACACCAAATAATAAAAAATGTACAATAATGATATGCCTTGGTGACAAGCCCACCAAGATAGCTCCAAAATAGAAAGATAAGCCTCTCAAGAGGGAAAAATAGTAAACATGATGAGTCGTTGGGTCATTTAGAAGGCCTACTGGAGTCTAAAGTGTGCCAAGTTGAGAAAATAGGCTCCAAACATAGTGACCAAGGGGTTGGCCCCTTGATATCCAAGTGGTGTCCCCAAGTGGGTGTGGGGGTTGTTACTGCTCAAAATAGTAGGGGACCTAAGTGGAATTCCCTAAAGGGAAAATGCTAGGCCAAGGGCAACAAATGGAAATTTAGCCCACTGTCACCCCAGCTAAGGCTTCTTTCTATTTATGGATTTTCACTGATGGGAGGAAACACGATATGTATGAGTCACTAATGAATGATAAGTCAATGGATATGAGTGACCCAAACAAACCCTTTCTGAGGAAAAATTGAAAGATGGAGTGTCATGTCCCTTCTCAAACACATTTGTAACGAGTTGTTTCCACACATTTTTGCGCAATTTTAGCTAAGGGAAAGAACCCAACATTTTTGAGTTAGAGACTTGGGAGGAAATTCGACTTAATTTGGTTGCTAGTGGAAGGTGGGGGCCACCCACGCGGGAATTCGAACTAGGCCATTCGAACGGCTTGGAGGGAATTAAAAGTGCTGGATGGGGCCCACATTAGGCAACGAAGGCCTACAAAGATAAAAGGAGGAGAGATCTCTGATTTGGATTCATTCTTACACCTTGCAATCAACATTAATTGATCGTTCGCTTTGCTGTTTAGCCAAGTCAACTAAACAACCATGAATCTCTCAAGTGGGAGATTCAAGCTCTACTTCGGGGACCATTTGTGCCCGTCCTAGAGAGGCAGTTCCATAAGTATTTCAAGAGTCATGGGAGTGTGTTACAATACTATCATTCAACCACAACAAGGAGTACATATTTCTAGCTAAGTGGAGAATATGTAAGGAGAGTTGGGAGCTATTAGTGATCAAGCATTTGCCGGGAGAGTTAGAGGATTGGGAGAGAAGCAAAGGGCTAGCCTTTCTTGTGAGTTTTGGAGCAAGCAGAGCCTGCATCCCAGCAGTTCGAATTGTTGGGCTTGGGGACAATGCAAAGTGCCAGTCCAACAATTTCGTGGAGCTAAGGAGCAGGTGCCATAAGCCGAAAGCCCATCCGGGAAGTCAGGGGATTGATAATAGAGGTCAACTGAACACTTTGGGTCCATTTCTGGGAGTATTTACAGGTAGATTCTAGCAGGTTGAGTTTTGCAGTTGCAGTTGAAGCTAGGCTCCAAGGGGGTCGAATTTTAGAAGTCTAAACCAACCAAATTCCTTTGTGGGTTTTTCTGGGTTTTCTGAGAGGAGTCCGTGGTTAAAGTTTCAGAATTTTTTGGATGCTATTCGGGCCTAAAATCCTAATTCTTATAATAGGGTGAATTGCTAGTTCGCTGGGGAATTCGCACCATTTTGAGGGTTCAACTTTGGTTCCAAGATAGGCCAAACGCTTTCTGGGTTTTTGTGGGTTTTGGTCAAGGAGCTTGAGGTTAAATTTGCAACATTTTTTGAGTATTGGAGGTGGAGTTTCTTGCAGTCCCTTTCCAACTAGCAGTGTAGTTTTCTAGGCAGTGTAGAGCATTAGAGGAGCAGTCATCTCCAGCATTTGAGATCATTGTATTGTCACCTAGGTTCTATCACACTTGCCATTGAGGCAAGCCCAGGTTCATTCCTCCATACTATTGTACTTGCTCCATTGATTAATAAAATCGTTCAGCTGGTTATTACTTCTGGAGTTTTATGAGCATTTGCTGATTGTTTAAAATTTATGTGTTGTAAAATGTTTTTGCTTTGCATATCACTATTTATTTAAGTTTGGAACATTACATGGAGCTTACTTGCTCACTAAGCAAGGTAGTATGTATTCTAGGGAGAGGAAGAGAGGATTTTGGGGGTTAGGTTTATGGGAATAGGCTTGTGAAGGAGTTCCCCAAATCCTAAAATCCTTGTTAGAATTGGTATCCCGGATGGTTCTTGATGAATGGTCCTTTAATGGAGAGGGACCAAACAGGGCCAAGTGGACCCAGTCTAGGGTATGAGGAAAGTATGAAACAACCAATGATATTCTTACCCTAGACAAGGTGGGGGAAAGGATCAAGGAAATAATTTCACTTGAAGATGTTGTCTTGACCCTATGAGGTACTAGCCTTAGGGATGGCAGGAAAAGTTTTGATCTCGGAGCTAGGGCTTGACTTTTCTCCCATCTCCACTATCGAAATGGCTTCAAAATTGGAGAGCTAGAGGAAAGGCCAGCGCAAGAGACCCTAGGAGATTGAATTTTTTTGATGGCTTGCTTGTCTGGAAATTGATGCCCTAGCTACCCCAATGTGGCTAGTCTCGGAAGGATGTGAGAAAATGTGGATTTTAGTGACCACCCTTGGCAAATCAGTGCCTTAATCTTTGGGAGAATGTAGTCTATGTTGAGTAAGAGTAGGATGTGATATTCCTACTTAGTGTTTCACTAAGTGATAATCGAGTTTTTCTCAATTTTGGCATATTGCATTGTTTCACTTAGGAGAAGTGGGCCCAGGGGACCCACATTTTATTTCTGGCATGAGAAGCACCCCAACGTTAGAGTTCGATGGAAATATTGTAGTTGGTGGAGTGTGGGGGCCACCATAAAGGATTTTCAGCCCACATGGAGAGTATGCTCTCATTGGTGCGAAATAGGTGATGGAAATTCTATGTGGGCCCACATGGGCAGCCTTGGAGGCAAATCAACAAAAGGAAGGAGGGGCTCTCATTTTGGGGATCATCTATCATTTTCAGAATTTGTCTTTTGACAAGAGCATGCTTGAGCAGTGAGCCAAGTTTGCATGTGTTGTTCAGCACACCGGGTGTTTTTGAGTGGAAATCGCAACCCTTGTTTCAGTGGACTTCGAGTGCCATCCCAAGGAGGGAGTGCTACTTCATCCCAATTCGTACCAGTAGCAGTGAGTCGAGTTACAACAACAGTGAGTCGAGTTATAGTAGCAAGGAGAGTTACAACAACGCAATCATAGCTAGAGGCACTCCGGGGAGTTGTGGAGATAGGAGAGTTTGTGGAGGAAATTAGGAGGGAAGGCTTGGGGAGCCTTCTAACAGGGTTTGTAGACATTTTTGGAGCAATCAACAGCAAAATATTCGGGGGGGTCGATTTACCTTGCAACAGAGAGCCCAAGAGAGTCGAAATTTTGGGGTCAAGTTTTGGCCAAACCCTTCGTGGGTTATTCTGGGTTTCTTGAATAGAGTCTAGGGTTAATTTCCTATAATTTTCTGAGCAACAAAGAGGCCTCTAGCAACAGATCATTTTAGGCAAAAACACCATTTCGGAGCATTTACAGCGCAACACTTGGGCTGAGTTACAACAGATTGGAAGATGGTGATTCATTGGCCATTTTTGGCTTTTGCTAACTTGCTTAGAGCAAGCCCAGGTGCACTCATTCCAACACCTTGTTGTACACCTCTTTCTAATTAGTAAAATGAGTATACAATGCCGTTTTGGATGCAAATTCATGGTTTGGTTGTTTGTTTTGATATTATAGTGTGTTTGTCTATTTTGTCTTGAATATTTACTATTAATTTTCCCTTAGGGATATTACATAGGATTTCCTTTTTCCCGGCCAAGGAGGCCTCAAGATCACTTCGTTTTGTCTTCTAGGTCAAGAAGAAGAAATCTTGTAGCTTTTATACTTCGATGTGCAAGAGGATTGGCTTGTGAAGGTCAAATTGTACCCGTAGGAGATTTCGCTCATATTAGATGGCCCATACATTGAAGGAATGCTATAATAGAGGCAAATTCCACAATATTAAGAAGTAAATGCATGCAACAATTAGCCCCGGAACAACGAAAATCCCAGTCCAACATATATGACAAAATTAAACAAGAATAACATCAAAAGTATGTACTTACATGTAACAGATTATATCCAACCATTCACAATTGACAATAAAGAAGCTCCAAGAGAAGATAGACCAATATCCACATATCAAAACTCATCCATAATCTCCAATTCATCCTTAGAAAAAGTGCAAAATCTTAAGAGAGATAAGAGATCCAAACCAAAGTGATGATGAGAAATCAACTCATCTCACTTGTATTTATACACAACTTAGGAGTTCAAATTAGCTTCCTTGGCCTACATAAGCCCCAAAAATAAAATAATATTCTAATAATATTAATTTTGGTGACAAGTCCACCAAACTAGCTCATAAATGAAAAATTAAGCCTCTCAAGAGGTCAAATAATAATCTATGCATGTCGTAGGGCCCTCTAAGAGGCCTAATAAGGTCCATTGGTGCCACAATGAAAAACAAGACCCTCAATAGCAGTGGACAAGGGGTTGGCCCCTTGTAATAACCTGTGGTGCTCCAAATGATACGTGGGGGCACACAAGGGTCATCATGGGTCTCCAAACGAATTGAAGCTACCTATAGATCGCCTGCAAGGGCTAGGATTGATGGTGAAGGTGATGCCACATCATTGTGCAAGTCTTGGATCATCCGTCAAGTGTATGGTGTAGATTTTGGGCCAGATGGGCATGATGGATCAGATGCATTCTCCTCATCCAATAAGTGAACCACGAGGAGTCTCTGAATGGTTGTGGGAATCCATGGAGTGCAATCTGTTGCTGTGGAGGCCCATGGCTCTCAACGCTCACCCTACATGTGCCAATGTAGCCCTTTGGAGGATTAGGACCCCATATAGGGAGACCAAACCCCAAATGGTAACCATCTGCAATCCTGTATAAGATCCATTGTGTCCCTTAGCCTTCTAGTATAGCAAGTCATTAGAGCAATCGAGTAAATGAGCTTACCTAATCATGGACCGCAGGTGGGGACTTCATAATGGCCTGCCCTTTCGTAATGGGCTTCGAGATGTGCCAGTGTCTCCTAAACTCCAAATGGGGTTAACCAAGTACCCTGTTGGGTGGTTTCTACTTCTTAAGGGGATAATATAGTCAAGGTACATTCGTCAAAAGGTGGTGGCATGTGGCAAATAGGTGAATGAAGTAGGGAATGAGAAGGCGCATCCCTGGGTCACATGCTGGGGTACCAGGGTATCTAATAAGAGGGAAGCCCACACTTGGGTTTATAATGTATAGGAGGGAGCAATCGTGGTACATAAAGTGCCCTGCCCTTTATTTTTCCACCCTCCCTTTATGCCTTTTGCCCTTTTATGATTTTCTTTGATTCACCGCTCAGGGTTCAAAGGGTTAGAGTATGATATATAAGATATGATAGACAAATCCCCCTTTTAAGGTGGGTTGGTTCATCGCCCACTAGGGGTTGGGACAATCATGGGCTCCTATACGATGAAGAAGGCTCATAGAACTTTTAGGAACCAAGGTGATGGCCATGATGATGGGGTAGAGCTCATGTATTGGTTTTTGCCCACGTGTTAAATGTTTTTGTCCTGGCCATTTTTTGCATTTTGTGGTACATTTTCCTGTTGAATGTGGCCATATATGCTTTTAAATTAATCTTTAGTTGCATCAACCTTCGGGCTTCATTCCAGGCCATGACCCAAAGTGTGGGCAAGGAGAAGGGGCAAGCTAACCCTATGTGGACCCAGGTGGGAAAAATGATGGATGGGGTAATAATGAATGGAAAGAGCGTAATATAAGCAAGGGAGCGGGACCACACAACCCTTCAAACATACGATCATGGTAGATGGGCGAGGGACCACAAGGCTGGCTCAGGGGCAGATAAAATGGCACAATGAGTTAGCTAGTGGCTGCGAGGGGTTGCTAGCTGAGGATCATATTGGTGAAAAATTTCTCCAAGGGATATTACCCACAAAATGGTGGGTAACATCTGGCTCCAACTAGTACACGATCTCTCGAAAAAGTGTGTGAAGCTACTCGAACGTAAGGTCACGAGAATTCAAATAATCTCTTGGTTATCGTAGACCTGTCACCTGCACATATAATAGATGGAAAAACACAGGGCAACATGCTTTCATAGTGTCTTATGATCGCACATGCTATATGTTAGGCCATAAAACTAACAGAAAATAAAATATGCAAATTTTAATTCAGATGCGTTTAACCTACCATGTGAAATATCATATGATGTTAGTTCTAATGAGAATATGAACATGCCATGCATCCTACTCTAACATGCATAACATACAATGTCAAGTGCTAGGTATAATCATAGACCCAATTCAACCAACATGTAAATCGATCAATACAAGAATGCATGCTTCCATGATTATTTTTGTAGCGGCGCTGACAATGGGAATAATAATATGAGAGATTGCGAGGGAAGGAGGTGGGAAAACAAGAGACCCATATGCCATAGAAAGGGACCCTGGAAGAAGGAAAAGACACCAGTTGAGAGGATTGGATTTGATCCTTCAACTAGGGGATGGAAAAGTCAATAACCAAGTATATGGATCCTTGATGGAGAACTATCTTGCGCCTATCATCCTTAGGGTAAGGAGGAGTGAAAAACTTGGTCATATTTAGGATGACACTATTTTGGTCATTGGGAAAACAAGAATTGGACTCATCATCGTATTTTGGAAAAACCATGATTCCTTGTTGTTCATAGGGGAAATCAATTCTTCATCAAGACTAGGGTAATGAACATCATCACAAACATTTATTTCCAGGGTAGGGGAGGAACACTCAAACATGGAGATAAACCCTTTATCGATGGCATGGCCTAGGAAAGCATCCTCCTCAATTTCTTCTATATTGGAGTCATCATAATTTGCCACAATCTTGGAAGGATCTTCTTTTATTGTATCATCTTGGAACATAATGAAAAGACCTTTCCAGTCACTAGGAAGGGATTCATAAGGACCAACATTGTTATTCGGAAGGGGTGGAGCATTTTCTTCTTCCCCAAGCTCATTCTTATGGACTTGAGGAACCATGGGGTCTTAATTTCTATAATCATACATAATTCCCCAATCAACATCCCCAAAGTCACTTGTAGATTCTTTGTTAATTTGACTGTCATGATCTTCCTCTGAACCCTCACATTCTTC
This sequence comes from Pinus taeda, assembly GCA_000404065.3. NCBI lineage: Eukaryota > Viridiplantae > Streptophyta > Pinopsida > Pinales > Pinaceae > Pinus > Pinus taeda. Next base: position 203,984 of record APFE030165180.1, on the reverse strand, counting down.
ACTATATATTTGGTGTTGGTTAGGATGCCATTCATTCTCTTCTTTAGATAGGGAGGACTTTTCCTCCTCCACCCGTTCACTAAGAATGATCTCCAAGGTATTTACTACATGATTTTGATAAAATGCCTCAAGAAGAAGATCATTGGTAGGATTCTCTTTATATTCTCTCTTCGTGTTACGAAGCCTTTTCGATTTCTCACAAAAGTGGGAGAAAATCTCTTGGGAGTTATATGTGGTCATCAATTTTCGACAAGAGTTTTCATATTCCATCATCCATTCTTGTAATGTCAGGGCTCTCGATGTTGAGATCTTCTTGATTATCCTTAGAGGACATGCTTTCCAATTCATGGGTCTCTCCTTTGGCATTCTCATTGAAGTATGCATCAATAAAAGGCTCTTCCTCGAGCATAAAACCATATTCGATAACTTCCTCCTCTTGAAGGGCCATATGTAACATTTGGGATATGTCTTCATGAGATTGGAAACTCGACCCTTCATGCAACAAGAAGTGCATAGTCAACATTGGAAGAGAAGGAATGCTTTTAGGTTTACATGAGATTCAAGCCAATCAATATTTGGGGAAATGGATAGGACAAACAATTCCGTTTGGTCACAAGGTTGAGTTATATTTTTCTTTGAAAGGTACCTTACGAACCTTACCAGATGGTTGGTCGTGAAATGTGGATCCCCATTGAACATTGGCATATTCTTCATGGATTTGATGAAGGATATTTTGGGGTCCTTGTCATAGCTATGGTGGGAATCTATGTGGTCAACATGTTGGTGGGTCCTTAATGACATGGGAGTCACCAGGGTGAATGAAACTGCCTTAACAAATGCTTGTTTCGCCCTACAAGCGTTGACTTTGATGTTCAATGAAGAACTCAGGGTTCGTTCTTTCAATGGAGTCACCAATAATGATATGTCGATATCTCATACGAGGAACAAAACACACGTCTTGTGTCCCCGACAACTATGCCAAAATGTTACCGCTCAAACTAGCAGGGGACAAAAGGGGAATCCGTAAAGGGCAAAAGCTAGGCCAAGGGGAACAAATGGAGACTTAGCCCACTGCCACCTCAGCTAAGGCTCCCTTTTATTTACGGACTTTCATTGATGGGAGGAGACCTGATATGTATGGAGTCACTAATGAATAATAAGTCAATGGATATGAGTGACCCAAACAAACCCTTTCCTAGAAAAGTTTGAAAGATGGAGCTTACTTGCTCACTAAGCAAGGTAGTATGTGTTTTAGGGAGAGGAAGAGAGGATTTTGGGGGTTAGGTTTATGGGATAGGCTTGTGAAGGAGTTCTTTAAACCCTAAAATCCTTGTTAAAATTGGTATCTCAGATGGTTATTGAAAAATGGTCCTTTAAAGGAGAGGGACCTGACGGACCAAGTGGATTTGGTCTAGGGTATGAGGAAAGTATGAAACAACCATGATATTCTTACCCTAGACAAGGTGGGGGAAAGGATCAAGGAAAGAATTTCACTTGAAGATGTTGTCCTGACACTATGAGGTACTAGCCTTGGGGACGATAGGGAAATTTTTGATCCCGGAGCTAGGGCTTGAGTTTTCTCCCATCTCCATTGTTGGAATGACTTCAAAATTGGAGGAGAGCTAGAGGATGATCCCGGAGCTAGGGCTTGAGTTTTCTCCCAACTCCATTGTCGGAATGACTTCAAAATTGGAGGAGAGCTAGAGGAAACGCCAGCCCAAGAGACCCTAGAATATCAATTTTTTTTTTATGGCTAGCTTGTCGGGAAATTGATGCCCCAGGTACCTAAATGCGGCTAGTCTTGGAAGGATGTGAGAAAATGTGGATTTTAGTGACCACCCTTGGCAAATCAGCACCTTAGTCTTTGGGAGAATGGAGTCTATGTTAAGAGTAGGATTTCTTGGTTCCTAGACAAGGAGGCCTCAGGATCACTTTGTTTTGCCTTCTAGGTCAAGAAGAAGCAACCTTGCAACTTTTATACTTCGATGTGCAAGAGGAATGGCTTGTCAAGGTCAAATTTTACCCCTAGGAGATTTCGCTCACATTACATGGCCCATACATTGAAGGAATGCTATAATAGAGACAAATTCCACAATATTAAACATAAATGCATGCAACAATTGGCCCTAGAATAACGAAAATCCGAGTCCAACATATATGACAAAAGTAAGCAAGAATAACATCAAAAGTACTTACTTACATGTAATAGAGTATATCCAGCCATTCACAATTGACAATAAAGAAGCTCCAAGAGAAGATAAACCAATATCCACACATCAAAACTCATCCATAAAGCTCTAATTCATCCTTGGAAAAAGTGCGAAAATCTCAAGAGAGATAAGAGATCTAAACAAAAGTGATGATGAGAAATCAACTCATCTCACTTGTATTTATACACAACATAGGAGTTCGAATTAGCCAACTTGGCCTACATAAGCCCCAAAAATAAAATAAATGTTCTAATAATATAACTTTTGGTGACAAGCCCACCAAACTAGCTCATAAATGAAAAAGTAGGCCACTCATAAATGAAAAAGTATGCCTCTCAAGAGGTCAAATAATAATCTATGCATGTCGTAGGGCCCTCTAGGAGGCCTAATGAGGTCCATGGGTGCCACAATGAAAAATAGGACCCTCAAAAGTAGTGGACAAGGGGTTAGCCCCTTGTAATAACCTGTGGTGCTACAAATGATATGTGGGGGCACATAAGTGTCCTCATGGGTTTCCAAAGAAATTGAAGATGACTGTAGATCGCCTGCAAGGGCTAGGATGATGGTGTAGGTGATGCCACATCATCGTGAAAGTCCTGGATCATCTGCCATGTGTATGGTGTAGATCTGGGGCTAGATGGGCATGATGGGTTGTGCATCCTCCTCATCCAATAAGTGAACCACGAGTAATCTCTGAATGGCTGTGGGAAACCATGGAGTGTAATCTATTGCTGTGGAGGCTCATGGCTTTCAAAGCTCACCCTACATGTGCCAATGTAGCCCTCTGGAGGATTAGGACTCTGTATAGGGAGACCAAACCCCAAATGGAAACCATTTGCAATCTTGCTTAAGATCCACTGCATCCTTTAGCCTTCTAGTACGACAAGTCATTATAGAAATCGAGTAAATGAGCTTACCTAATCATGGACCATGGGTGGGGACTTCCTAATGTGTCATGTCCGTTCTCAAACACATTTGTAACAGGGTGTTTCCATACATTTTTGCACAATTTTGGCTAAGGGAAAGAACCTAGCATTTTCGACTTAGGGGCTTAGGAGGAAATTCAACTTAATTTGGTTGCTAGTGGAAGTTCGGGGCCAACCATGTGGGAATTCGAATTAGGCCATTCAAATGGCTTGGAGGGAATTCAAAGTGTTGGATGGAGGGGCCCACATGAGGCAAGGAAGGCCCACAAAGATAAAAGGAGAGAGCTCTCATTTGGATTCTTCTTACACCTTGTAATGAAAATTACTTGATTGTTCGCTTTACTATTTAGATGATTCAACTGACTGTTTAGCCACTAATCTCTCAAGTGGGAGATTCAACCTCTACTTCGAGGGACTACCCGTGCCCGCCCTAGAGAGGCAGTTCCATAAGTATTTCAAGAGTTCCGGGAGTGTATTACAGCACTACCATTCAGCGACAACAGGGAATACGTATTTCCAACTAGCTGGAGAATACGTAAGGGGAGTTTGGAGCTATCAGTGACCAAGCATTTGCCGGGAGAGTTAGAGGATTGGGGGAGCAACAAAGGGCCAACCTTTCTCGTGAGTTTTGGATCTAGCAAAGCCAACATCCCAACAATTCGATTTACAGTTACCCGGGCCCTGCGCAGAGAGCCATCACGAGGCTCACGTGGGAGTTGGAGGGAGGAATTGTAGAGCTGGAGCTGGCTGGGAGAAGGAGGAGATCACTTGGAGGGCCATTTGAGGAGGATTGCTGGAGTTGGGAGAGCAGAGATTGATAGAATCAATCACAATAACATAATTCGAAATTGGATGAGGGTCGAGCTATGAAAGGTCAATTTTTGAAGGTTTGAACCAAGGGAAACCCTTTATGGGTTTTTTTGGGTTTTGGGCAAGGATCATACTCCTTATTTTATAGAATTTTCTGGGCAGGTCTAAGGGGTCAAACAAGGGTCACAACTCAACGAACAGCTAGAGGAGGTAAGGGTAAGGAATCTGGCCAAAATTCTGAGGTGAACATTTGGCCAATTCCTTCATGGGTTTTCTGGGTTTAGGCCAAGGAGTAAGGAGCTGAAATCTCATAATTTTCTGAGCAAGGGAAGTAGTGATTCCAACCATTCGAAGTCAAGCAGACAAAGTAGTTTTCTGGGGCAACGCAATTTAGTTTGGTGCAACAGTTGTAGCAGCCTTCAGTTCAACATTTTCTCACATGGGTTTTGTCATGCTTGCCCATTGAGACAAGTCCAGGTGCACCATTCTATTTTACTATTGTATTTGCTCCCGAAGAAGTAATAAAATGGCTCAACAATTCTCTATTTCTAGTGTTTCCATGGGTGCTTAATATATATTTCGTTTTTCTGATTGCTGGATTGTTTGCATGCTTCGTATATCACCTACATTCCTAATTAGGAACATTACAATGGTATCATAGCTATAATCTTGGTTCAGCCTGTGGGAAATATTAGAATCAGACAAACCCATGGCTCAAGGCAAATCTAGTATGCAGGATTTCTGGGGTAGAATTCATTGGGATGATGAGAGGTTGGCCTAGTTGAGGAGGGTGACAGACCAAACCCATCCTCACCCTTACAACAGAGATGTGAGACGTGTGCAGGTCATGGGGGCGCAACCATCAACATCATGTGGGGAAATTCAACTAGATCAGGACACTAAATCTGCTGAAAGGGAGCAGGCAGGACAAAGACAGTTAGAGAGTGAAACCAGGGGGTGCTTTTGCTGGTGGAGATTTGTCTTTAGATATCAGGAGCCTAAGGAGTAGGTTGAGCATGATTCTGAGATCCCAAAGGATGGTGAGGAGCACCATCGATATACCCGGTGTGGTGCAAGAGTCACCTTTATTAGAGACCACTTTGATAACCCTAGTTTACACCTTGATGGAGAGGATAAAACCTAAACACATAGAGCCATCCGTTGAGTGGGTGCCACCCATGGAAGAGATGCCAATAGTTGCTGAGGTATCTGGAGCCGTGACCGAGTTTACAGGTGATAGATGCCCACGATAGTTCCATCAGTTTCAGGCCAACCTTCTAGGATTAAAAGGAAGGCCGCGTTACTGGGAGAGGTGATTCTGCCACAAAACAAGGAGCTAGAGGGAATGAGAGCAGTTTGTGCGAAGTCCACGGCCAAATTCACTCATGTTGGGGAGCAATTGGATTCCTTATTGGTGCAGCTAGAGTGCACGTTGGAGCATGAGAGCAGCCCTCTTCAGGCAAACATAGATGGGGTTGGTAACATTGTTAGGTTAGCTTGGCCCATTGGACAGAGGGAGATAGAGCTACCTAGTTAGATTGTGTTTATTGACCAAATAGTAAGATGAGACGACCTGAGTTACACAGGGTGCAACACCCGCATTATGGGGTTGTTCTATGTGCTGGAGCTCATGCATTCGATCTCTGGGTTGGATGGCGAGAGATTCTGAGTTGGTACCTGGTAGAGTGGGCTATGGAGATGGCGGTGGACCTAGGTGAAGCTCAACAATAGCTTCTAGGCAATGGGGATTGTTGACCACTACGTGTCAACTTCCCATAGCAGTACACCCCCCTTTCTTCGCAAGAGGGATAGCGCTTGATTGACATGTCTGTGCCATTCGACAATCATCGTCGACTTGATCATATTATGTTGTAAACCCAGTCTGCATGTGTGAATTGTAAATAATCTTAGCATAGTTGAGTCATGTATGTAAATTGCCTAGGTGGACCTAATTTTCTAGTGATAATCTACGTTTCGGAAGGTTTTTTGTCTCACCGATCCATGATCGGCAGAGTTTTCCTTCAGCCTAACTCCAAAGCTGGAATGAATTTTGTCATTAGAATCTTAGGGGAATCCTAATGCGTTGATCTGCTAGATTATATCTGTGTCGTAAGGCTGGGTGGTCTATGAGGGTCTATGTCAAATGGGTTTTCCCCCTTTGAGTTGTAAAATTGTCAAAGTCATGATGTAAAGTGTCTCGAGGGTTAGGAAATGTTTTAATCCCCTCATAAGTCCTAAGTCCTAGGTCCTAGGTGATTTTTACAAAGG